>MU226703.1:1019553-1035346 GCA_018584345.1 Thuja plicata
GGACAAGGCACCTTTTGACAACTCATACACCTTTTTCCAATGCATAAACATGTGAAAAACTGCCACAAACAAATTCTGTATTTTTCCTGGAAAAAGCTTGCAAGGTTGAGACACATGTTTCTCAACAAGATTTAGGGTGGATGAGGGGAATTGGTTGCTGGTAGAGGGAACAAGGCAATCTTATAAGCCTTTCCTAGTTTGAAGTACTTTGTCGAGCATGGAAAAGAGAATTGAGGAAGCTCGGGATGGTTGGGAGCAGCTCAAAGAATTCCTGCAAGAGGTCGAGGAGGAAATGAAGGAAAAGGAGAAGGTTCGCCACATGGATAGGAAGACCAAGATGCAGACCAAAGGTGGGTTGTTCGTCCCTGATGGATCCTCATTGGAAATACAAAACACCAAGAAGGTCTATTCTACCAAAGTCCCGAGTGGTAAATTTTTGTTTAAAGATACTGTAATGTGGTAGTTTTGAAGAGTAAGGTAGAGGACTGGTTAGTTTAGTTGAAACAATATTTCGTGTTTTATCTACATGCTTTGGTTTTTTGGTTTTATTCTGTTCATAGACTTATTTGCAGCGTGCCCAAATTTTTTACTGTAATGGGCATTTTGATCTTGGTTGTTTTAGAATCTATATAGTGTAATGGGCATTTTGATCTTGGTTATTTTAGAATCTATATAGTATAATGGCTGGATAGTACAGTGGTAGGGTTTCTCTGAGGATTTTTTTGGGGTAGAGACAATCAGAAGTATAATGTTTATCAGACTTTACTTTATCAAATAAAAATCTATCATTACCGATTAAAAAAAAACAATATGAAATAATGTTTATGTCTTCCCAAGGTTTTTTTGATACTATTAATTGTTGATATTATAATGCTTTCTAACTACTCCCTTTGCAACTTGATATGTTCTACACTCTTGGATGAATTTATTTACATCCGCATGAATTTGAGGCCAAAAATAATACACGTAGCAAATTCTTTGTATTTTCATTCCAAAGTGTTATGTTAAACCACCTCTATGTTTCTTCTTAATCAACTTCTACCGCAATGAACCCTTAAGAATGCATATTTAGTTTCCATTATATTGAATAACAAACCTTCCTAAATGAAATAATCTAGCCACTTGATCCTATATGTCACCCTTGGATCTCTACTTGCCTTCCAAGATTTCTCAAAATATAGGTCATCTTCATATAAATGTTTCAATTCTTCAAATCCCATGACTATTATCTTCATTTTTGTCAATAAGTTTCTTCATCTACTCAATGCATTTGCTACTCTTTATATTTACACTGTATTGTGTCAACACAAATGTATAGCTCTACATGAACTCTACTCATCTTGAGCATGTATCTTCAATTCAACTTTCCTTGGTTGTTCAAATATTGTAGGGCTTGATGGTAGTGTACAACACAAATTCCTTTCGTACTATAAATAAAAATTCATCCAATTAATTAAAACAAAATTACCCAAATATTCTTTTTGAACCTTGTTTATCAACCACATAGATGGTACATGAGTTAATCCAAAGGGAACGACCAACCACTTATACATGCCTTGTTTATTATTGAATGTGCTCTTATATTTATCTCCTTCTCTAATTCTAATCTTATGATGTCTAGTCTTCAAGTAAATATGCAAGAAGGACTTCGTACCACTCAAACAATCTATGATATCTATTAATGTTCGTAGCTTCAGTCTTATGATCATTAGATTACATATAATATATGTTGATTAATAATAATATAATATATATGTTATATTATTATTAATCATATGAAATTTAATATTCAATATTAATTATTATATTATTCTCAATTAATAACTGATTGATGAAACATTATAAGATTGATTAAATTATAATTAATGAAAAGAGGCATGTCCTTTCTTATAAATAATAATGAATAGACATGTCCTTTGAAGAGACATGTCTCTCCTAGCCTCATTCCCAATATAAATGAAAGAGAGATTGTTGCATTTGAAAAACACATACAACATAGAGTTCTATTACATTTGCAGCTATCCTAAAACTTAACATGGTATCAGATCCAGACTGCAAATGTAAGAGAGTAGTTTGTTGATGGTGAATGTGTGACTGTCTCAGAAAAATACAGACTCAGTGCAAAGACCATATCTCACAAATCCACCATTGGATTTTTCTAAATTTTGGATATGTTGGTGAAAATTTGTTTTTTAAGAATCTCACCAGAGCAATTGGAGAGAAATTGTGGGGTGCAAACGTTATGACAGACTGTGTACGAGTCTATGTTAAATTTCTGAAAGCGTCTTTCATTAAAGATATATATTAATTTGTTATGATCGTGGTCAAACATTACCAAAGAAGAATGTATTCAAGGAAGTGTGTCTCTTTCTAGAAAGAAAGAATTAATTATAGCGTGTCACCTCTCTTGGAGCAATCAAGTCATTTCACAAGAAGACATAAGTATTGTTCAATGATATAAGAGTGGGAATCGTACATTGTGGGGGAATAATAACCAATATTACATTTCCATTTGAACTATCCTTAGGGGAGAGTGAGAAAACGGTGATCATCCACTCTAGGATGTCCCTTTGCATGAAGGTCACTGACATGGCTAGCACAAACAACATTATGATCTCTTGCAGCGTGTCTGCCACAAACAACTTCAAATTTTGATGAGATTTGATATTTCCTATATGGGATAACCTTACAAAAGGAAATATTTGAAACTTAAGATAAGTATTCCATGTTTTATTAATGCACATGAATTATTGAGTTTGAAATTTATGCTATAATACTAGCTAGTAAAACCTTGTATGCTTCTATCTTTGGGATTTCCTGTATGAGATAGTTTAGTTTATAAGCTATTTGTAATCTCTCTCTGACATACCTTCAGGACAGAAGCATAATAAATTGTTTTCAGAGGGAGCCTGACTCTTCAGAGGTAACTTTGGACGAGGGGCTAAGAAGATTGATATCAGATTCAGAGGGAGTCTGACATTTCATCTTAAGCAATTTTAGATTATCAACAGATTGATATATGCTCAATGAGTTCTTCTCTGTGAGAGAAGTTCAAGGTAAAATCCCTCATTTTCACCCTCTGCGCTAAGGAATGATGGATTTCATGTGTGTGACTCCATATTTTTAATGGTCCTACCCCTGTGTACATCATGAGGAAGTGGCGACTTCCAAATGATTATCACTTATTTTTGTAAGATTTATTGAAAGGTGATGATCTTACAATAAATTAACCTTCTATTGTGATAGACATCTTGTGATGGCTGAAACATATAATAATAGATAGAACTTGTGGATAGAATTGCTGATAGAGGCAATCCACATTAAAGATTGAGAAGCTTGTGGATAGAATCGCCGATTGAGGCAATCCACCTGGGAACTTGTGGATAGAATCTGCGATGGAGGCAATCCACACGAGAGCTTGTGGATAGAATCACCAATGGAGGCAATCCACTCTAAATCTCATGAGTTTGTGGATAGAATCACCGATGGAGGCAATCCAGATGAGAGCTTGTGGATAGAATCACTAATGGAGGTAATCCACCTGAGATCTTGTGGATAGAATCATCGATGGAAGCAATCCACCTAAGAGCTTGTGGATAGAATCACCGATGGAGGCAATCCACCTGAGAACTTGAGGATAGAATCATCGATGGAGGCAATCCACATCATGAGACTATGTCTCTATTTATTACATCACGAGGATGATTCTTTTATTGCTTACATCATATGATTGATGTTGTCAAGTGTCATATAAGTATTTACATTGGATTGATTTATCCTCCCTAGCCAAGAGGGAGTGTTGATATTTTGTATAGCTATGGCGAGGGTCATAAGTGTTGACACATGAGACCACTACACATTCTGTTTGATCATCCTCCCTAGCTAAGAGGGAGTGTCAATGTTTGTAGCTTCAGTAGTATAATCATTAGAGTACATATAATATATGTCGATTAATAATAATATAATATATATTGTTATGGAGCGACGGAGAACCCGAGCGGGAGGTGGAAATTTGAAAATTTTCCATTTCAACGGCTATGGGAGATCGCATGGACAGTTGCAGATGCAAAGCCATAAACCCTTCAAGAATCATCTGGGCTTGGCATTTTTAGGAAAGCCATGGGGAAAAAGCTACCAGACACAAAAAAAATTCGGAGGGTGGGGGTTTCAAGAGACAACAAAATTTCAAAGCCCTCAAAACCTTTCAAGCTTTCCACCTACTTGCACAATGCAAAATCAGAACCATTTTGGAAATGGACATAGCTATAAGATCTCCCCAAACCACCAGAATCACTATGATAGGATCTTTGATTTCTGGAATATTGAACATAAATTTTGGAGACCAAAAGCGCCCAACCCGACGGTAGAAACAAATGATCAGGTATTTCCAAAGGTAGACCTAAGCTCTGTTACTACAGTTCAGATAGATAATAAAGTATGCAGCGAATCCATAATTTTTTTGGAAGAAAGTGCTTTTTTCTTAAAGTGGGCTGGGAAATGGCCATCGTTAAGTAAAGCTAGTGAGTGGTGTGCTAAAACTTGGGGAAAAACCTTCACTTTAAAAACTATGGTGAATGGATTCTACTTGGTAACAGCCCCAACCCGTGAAGATAAAAATTGGGTTTTAAAGCATGGCCCCTATCCAATTGATGCAAAAGGAATACACATTAACAACTGGGCAAAAAATTTTGATCCAGAGAAAGAAAAAATCAAAGAAATGCCTCTTTGGATCCTTCTCCCCAACCTACCACATGAGTATTGGGGATTTGAAAGCCTAAAAATACTCAGAAACCACATGGGATCCTTCATTAGGGTGGAAGAATGCTTTATTGAAAGCAAATTTTCAACTTGCCCAAAAATTTTAATCATGTGGTAGGAGTCACACCCGCTGCCTAAGAATCTATTAATCACCTCAAAAAATGGGGTATGGTGACAAAAAGTGGTGGTGGAAAAGGAAACATAAACCTTGAATGTCAATGAGGGAAAGAGAAGAGGGAAAGAGAGTGAAGAAAATATGATAAATAACAATATCATCCTCTGTACTGAAACCATTCCACATGACCATTTCAGTGAAACATAACTTAGTAATAGCATTTTGGAAAAATTGGAGGAAAGGCAGAAAACTTATTACTCCTATCCGAGGGAAAGAAACATTGAGGTGATAAATGAACTCCTGAATAATGAATATAGAATTAAAGTGAAGATGCAAGAATTTTTACAAACGGGTTTGATAGATCCAAGGATTACTATGAAGAAGGATAACAGGGAGGAAATATCCAAAACAAATGAAACACATGAGGAAAAAAATCTGGAACCTAGTGAAGGATATGGAACATAGGGTAGAATGTTGGGATGACTAACAACAAAGAATGCAGTTCAAAGTGATCAAATAAATATGATACCCACATTTCAAGATTTTAATGGGGACCACTACCTAGGAAAGGAAGCATATGAGAATATAGTGGAAGCATCTAATAGGATGAGGTGTGAGGAATTCAATAATGAACAAAGACCAATCATCATACCCAAAAGCATCAATATGGGAGGAGAAATGACAAAGGATGGTCTTCTTGGTTATGCGGATCCAAATGAAAGTGACGGCTTTAAGGAAATACAAATTTCTCCTATTAGAAATCTGGAAAAACCTTTTGAAACTATCAAGGATAGTAGTGGAAACCTTGTGGAGTCAGATGATGACTCCCCTTGGGCACCAAAGGATGAAGTGGATGATGTTTTTGGCATGGAAGAAACGCCCAATGTGCTTGAAAAAAGAACAATATCCCATAAGGAAACAATGAAAACAAAACCATTTGTAGGGGAAAAAAAGAGGGAGAAAGTCAAACAAGACAAGGTTAACTTTGGCAGGGTGCGTAGCAAACCAATGCAAATTGCTGAACTCAGGGATGGGCTTTGCCCCTCCCCAAGAGCCGTGAAAATCTTATCATGGAATGTCAAGGGCTGCAATGCCCCTGACAAGATTCATTTGATCAAACGAGCTCTAGATCAAGCGAAACTTGATATTATCTTCTGACAAGAAACTAAGTTAAGTGGTGAAGAGTTAGAAGTTTTTGCTAGAAAATTCAACAGAAGGAGAGTTTATTTTTTAGAGGAAAATGGTGCCTATGGGGGACTTTGTATTTTATGGATGGAGACTTCAGTAGAGTTATCAATTATTGAATGTCAAAGGTCTTGGATCTGGGTGGAAGTTAGATCAAGGCATCTTCTCACATGATTTCAAGCTTTGAATGTCTATGGGATGAATAATCCTACTCAAAAGAGGACACTCTAGCAGGGGATTTCTGATATCTTAAATAGGAACCACAATGAGATATTTTTACTAGGCGGTGATTTCAATGCCATTTTAAATCCGACAGAGAAAAAAGACAGTGTGGGTTGGGCAGGACAAAGTCAAAGGGATTTCTCTGCATTTGTTACAGAAAATGGTCTGGTTGATTTGGAGCTAAGAAATGGACAATACACATGGACCAATAGAAGGTGTGGTTTTTTAAACATTGCAGAGAAAATGAACTATTTTTTGCTGGCTAGAAACTGGGCAGCCACCAATTGGACATGCTGGGTTGAGATTCTACCTTTAATAGGTTCTGATCATTATCCAATAATTTTGAAAACTCAAGAAGATAAAGTTCCAGAGAGAGCCCCCTTCAAATTCGAAGCGATGTGGCTGAGACATAAAGATTTTAAGGATCAGGTGAAAATCTGGTGGAATCATGCCCCGCTAAGAAGAGGTAACAAAGCTTTCATCTTTTCCAAAAAACTACAACATTTAAAAGAAAAAATGAAGGTTTGGAATAGAGAGATTTTTAAGAATATCTTT
The DNA here is from genome assembly GCA_018584345.1 of Thuja plicata. Classification (NCBI taxonomy): domain Eukaryota; kingdom Viridiplantae; phylum Streptophyta; class Pinopsida; order Cupressales; family Cupressaceae; genus Thuja; species Thuja plicata. The sequence continues at coordinate 1,026,389 of MU226703.1, forward strand.
GTGGAAAAAACCACTTTAGAAAAGGATTTAGAAGTATTACACTCCAATATTATTGCCAATGGTACGGATGAGGCAGATTTTGAAGTGGAAAATAGATTAAATAAACTTTATGAGGAAGTGCTAAATAGGGAAGAAACATACTGGAGACAAAAATCTAGGGAATTATGGCTTGCAGAAGGAGATAAAAATATACTTTTCTTCCATAAATCTGTAAAAGTTTAAAGGTCTCAGAATAAGATCTTTTCTATCCAGAATAGAGATGGTGTTGTTGTGCAAGAGCCAGAGGAAATCAATCAAGAAGCAGTAAGATATTTTCAAAATTTATTTACAGCGAATCCAGACAATCAGAGAACAGATTTGGATTTAGAAAATATCATTCCCACTTGTGTCATGGATGCCCAGAATGAAATGCTAAAGAAACCCTACACAATTTTAGAAATCAAAAAGGTAGTTTTTGACTTAGGGGCTTAGAAAGCACCAGGGCCTGATGGCTTCTCAGCCATATTTTTCTAGCAATTTTGGGAGTTAATCGATCATGAGGTTTGGGAGGTGGTAGAAGAATCACGAGCTGGAGGTTTTCTTTTCCTAGATTTTAACAACACCTTCATCACTATGATCCCGAAGAAATAAGACCGAGTGTATTTTGAAGATTTTAGACCTATCTCTCTCGGTAACACAATTTACAAGATCATATCTAAGGTAATGGCGAATAGAATGAAAAAATTTTTGCAAAATATAATTTCAGAGGAACAAAGTGGCTTTACCCCGGACAGATCAATTTATGAGGGGATCATTGTAGCTCATGAAATAATACATACCCTACAACAAAATAAATTTGAGAAAATGATGATTAAACTGGATATAAAGAAAGCTTATGATGCGATCAACAAGATTTTTTGATCAAAGTCCTAAGATGTTTTGGTTTTTGTGAAGAATGGATCAAATGGGTGGAAAGTTGCATTACTACACATAGATTTTTGGTGTTGGCCAATGGCAGCCCACAAGGCTTTTTCAAATCTACTAAAGGAATACACCAAGGAGACCCTATCCCTCCTTTCCTTTTTATCATTATGGCTAAAGTGCTTGGACAGATTATTAGAATAAAAAGAGCTCTTGGAGAATGGAAAGGAATTAAAATGACTGTGGTTTTGGAACCCATCACACATCTACAGTTTGCTGATGATACCAATTTGGTGGGAGAGGCATCTTTGAGGGAAGCACAAGTCATAAAGAGAACTCTGGACTTTATAGTAATGCATCAAGACAGTGCATAAATTGGCACAAATCTGAGGTCTACCTTTTTAATGTGGATCTCTGAAAATAGAGAAAAATTTGCAGAATTATCAGTATTAAGGCTGGGAAACTTCCAAGCAGATATCTTGGAATTTCATTGTTCAAAGGGGATTCTAAGGCCAATTTATGGAAGGATCTTGTGGGGAAATGCACTAAAAAATTAGAAGGATGGAAGAGCAAATGGCTTACCTTTGTTGGAAGAATTCTCCTACTTAAGTCTATAATCAGTGCAATCCCCATTTTCTCAATGATGTGCCTTAAGATACCTAAGAAGATTATATAACTTATAAATGGGAGAATGAGGAAATTCTTGTGGAATGGAAAGAATGATGAAGATAAATGGTCTTTGATTGCATGGCAAAAAGTGTGCAAAACTAAAGCAAATGGGGGTGCTGGATTAAGAGATTGGAATTTAATGAATGACGCCCTAGGTGGAAAACTGATTTGGAGTATGTATCAAAATCCAAATTTATTATGGGTCAAGCTACTCAAAGAAAAATATCTAGACTCAATGGCGGATGAAAGGATCCTAACCACACCAAACCCACCAAAAGGTTCTGCAGTTTGGAATTTTATTTCTAGCTGTCGTCCCGTTATAACTCAGCATATAACTTGGCAAATTGGAAATGGAGAAAATGCAAATTTTTGGGAAGACTCATGGAATGGTTACCTAGTCTTAGCAAAAAACCCCGAATATCAGGAACTGAAGAACATTTGTGTGAATAACCGGGGTTCTCAGTTGAATTCCTATATTGAACAACAATATAGTCCTTTGGGCGAAGTGTGGGATTGGAAAGATATTAATAATTTGGGACTTAATGCCCAGCAAGATGAAATGATGAAAGGGATATTTGCAAGCCGAAGTGTGAACATAAATACAAAAAGAGATAGGATTAAGTGGTGTGCAACAACTAGTGGAAAAAATTTAGTTAAACTGGGATACAAATTGTTAGAGACAGAAAATGAACTAGAAGATTGGCCCATAAGGCTTCTTTGGAGCAAAGACTGCCTACCTAAAGCAAGGGCCTTTGCATGGCTTGATACTAAAGACATAATTATAACTTGAATTAGAAGGCAGGAATTTGGAATAATGGGACCAACACAATGCTTATTATGTGAAAAGGAGGATGAGGATACAAACCATATGCTGTTAACATGTGAGTTTACATCCCAATGTTGGGAAATGCTTCAAGGACAATTGGGATGGCAGAGGCCATTACCGAATTATTTAATTGATGTTTTCAGATGTTGGCCCACACCACCTATGAAATCTACTTTTTCTTTAGCATGGATTACTAACCCATCCATTCTTATATGGGAGATTTGGAAGGAAAGAAACAGACGACTCTTTCAAGACAGAAAAGAAGACATTACAAGGCTCAAGAACAGAACAAATCATGCCATTGAATAAACGGTCAATGCAAATGCAAACAAAGCAACAATCTCAACACAGTTCACAGTGATGGATCAAAAACTACAAAGAGTATGGCCTAGCTTAAAATGCAGGAATGGTCAAATGAATAATGATAGAGAGGAGAAACGCAAAAGGCGTGAAGAAGTCAGATGGCTAGCCCTTGAGGAGGGATGGATTAAGGAAAATTTTGATGGAGCTGCAAAGGGAAACCCAGGGCCTTCAGGTGTGGGTGTTATAGTAAGGGATCACAAGGGAGAGACTCTGGCTTTTGGAGCCCAAAAATTGAAGGAAGGGACAAACAATGAAGCAGAAGGAAATGCAGCTTTGCTAGTAGTCAGGATGGGAACTACTTTAGGAGTTCAGAAAATACATTTAGATGGGGATTCTCTTGTAATTATAGATGCAATTAAAAATGGAAAAATAAAGGCATGACACTTGCAAACGCTAATACAGAATATTGTTAATATGCTCTAGAGCTTTGAAGAATTTCAAATTACACATACCTATCGAGAGGGCAACATTGAAGCTGATATCTTATCAAAATGGGCAGTTAATTTTAAAATGGTGGGTGAATTAGTTTTTGAAATTGTCCAACAAAACAAATAGTTTACTTGCACAATCTTTTCAAAAGAAAAATGATATCATAATTTTGTAATTATTTATGTGTATGACATATAAATCTTAATACTACTGATGGCGTGCAAAGTTTTATAAAAAAAACAATAAGGTGAAGGATATGAATTTGGCAGTGATGACAGAGTGTGTTGTCCTTTCTTCATGATGGAAAGTCAGAAAAAAAGGATTGATGGTAGTGGCATTAAAGGAAATAATGGGATTTTTGGCGGCCTCAAACACATTGATGATTTGATGGATGCTCTATGAAAGGAAATCCCACATGCGAATTTGATATCATGGGAGATGCAGAGGACAAAGCCTTTTAGTGCATTTATTAAAGAATGATGAACATGACAGAGGGAGGCCACAAGTGCAGAATGAAATGATGATTGAGAGTCGAATAAAGGAAATACTAACACATTTTTTACCATAACATCGAGCGAATTTGGCTTGTGGTTTGGTTTTTGTTTTTTGTTTGCTTTTACAGGGTTTTTACAAAGTGGAGCAACAATGCATGTAAATTTTACAGTGAAGACGAAGCGACAAATGAAATCGTTCCATAGAGCTGCTAACAAAGAGAGAATTTCTGGGCTGATAAAGATCAAAACATATGAGATGGTGGATGCGGTTTTAGGAGTGTTGGGATCAAAATTCCAAGAATTTTGACTAATACGAAGGGATAACACCGCAATAATATCAATGATTATTGCGTGGGGGCTCGAACTAGGAGATCCGATTGGAGTAGTGAAATGGGTTGCTGAAGCTCTCTTTGCGGAAGACTTATTAGGAGGTCTTGAGTCCATATTGGAATGGGCAGAACCAGGCATTGGGTTTGATTATTCAGAATGCTTCGCAGATGATAATGAAGCAAAGGAGTATCAAAGAGCGCCCTTTGTTAGATGGGTAGGACTAGAAGGAAATGCGGATTATAAAAATAAAATTAGTGACGAATGGGGAAAAGTGAAGATGGAAATCCAAAAGAATGAAGAACTCACAACAATGGTGGAAAGAGCTCAAACAGTTGAAATTCCGTGGAAGGCAAGGACAAACCTCGTGCGTAGGGCGAGGAAATTTGATGTAGAAGAGAAAGATATCTAACAAACCTTGTGCGTAGGGTGAGGAAATTTGATGCAGAAGAGAAAGCTATCTAAAAACATCGCTGGAACACTTTTTGTATGATCATAGATTTATGTAAAATCTGAGTATATCTATCTATTTTTAAAATTATGTAATGTTTCAAGCAGTTTAGTGACTAGGTTTTGGAAGAAGGCTTCTATTATAGTAAAATGTAACTGCCATTTTGTTAAGGCTCTAAAAGAGCAGGCAGACTTTTGTTCATGGCCATATGCCCTATACGGTTGTATGTCTTTTACAAATTATGCATGTAAACATTGACTTTATTAATAAAATATCATCTATTACTGAGCAAAATAATAATAATAATATAATATATATGTTATATTATTATTAATCATATGAAATTTAATATTCAATATTAAATTATTAAATTATTCTCAATTAATAATTGATTGATGGAACATTATAGGATTGATTAAATTATAATTAATGGGAAGAGGCATGTCCTTTCTTATAAATAATAATGAATAGACATGTCTCATGAAGGGACATATCTCTCCTAGCCTCATTCCCAATATAAATGAAAGAGAGATTGTTGCATTTGGAAAACACATACAACATATAGTGCTATTACATTTGCAGCTATCCTAAAACTTAACAATATCATCCATTCTTGACATGGAGAAATTATACTTGATTAGTTATATTATTGAGGGATTTAGAATAAATTCACATCCTCCATTCTCCATATTTCTTTGGTGTTAACACTTTTGGTACTGCACATGAGTTTAAACATTCTCATATTAATTTTTTCCTTAGCAACTCTTGCACTTCTTTATTTGACTTTGCTTTATTATTTTTGTCATCCTATGGATTGCTTTGTTTGGGAATCTAGCTCTAGTTATTAGGTCTATATGATGATTAATACTTTGGATTGGTAGTAGTCTATCTAATGCATTCTTTAATACAATATCTTGGTATTTTGTTAGTAGTCCATATACTTCCTTCTACAATGGTTCCTCTTCTTTTTTAGTAGTACTTCCCACACTCTGATCATCACACATTCTTGGAATAATGAAAAAACAAATGTTTTTACTCTCAACCCATCCAAAATTTTCCTTCCATCCTCAAAACATATTTTGATGCTACCACACACTTCACTTTAGTGTTTCTCCTCCAAAATTATCAAGATACAATCCTTCCAATTCATGATCACATTGTAGGAGTTCTTTCTTCCATTATGAATTATCTTCCTATCATATGACATGGCCTCCCTAACAACATATGACATGAATTCATTGACAATATCGCACAATACTTTATCAATGTATGATCCTTAAAGAAATTTCAAAAAAAATTTATTCATTTACTAGTGTTTTGTGATCATCTTGAATCCATGCAATTTTATATGGGTTTGGATGTTTTATCCTCTTAAAATTCAACTTCCTTACCATCTCAAAAATACATTATATGTGCTATTGCTATCAATGATAAATTTACAACACTTATTTCTTAATTTGTATACTATTATAAATAAAACAATTTCCTTTGCACTAGCTCCTCGATTGTCTCAATCTGCAACATAGTTCTCCTCATGACCAATGATTCACACTTCTTAGGTTTTCCATCATATTCTAGCAATCCCATTGGCTCTTCCTTCACATATGTTTCTCTTGTGCTATTCTCTCCTCTTTTGTTAGTACTTTTTTAGTGACATTCAAATGCTAAATGTCATTCTCCTTCACATTTGGAACACGTTCATCTTAATTGATTTTTGTCGAATCCCATGTCACTACTCTAATACCCATCATTGTGATAGGTACTATTGCTTCCTTTATTATTGAATTGGTAATATTTTTACTCCCTAAAAAACTATCACTTCTCTTATCACTATGATATGGGCTCCCATCCTTATGCTCCAGATATAGTCACCTTTATTGTATTTTGGTCTACTTTTATGGAATCTATCTCCTCTACTTTTCACCTCTTTTCTAAAATTTTAATATAAATTGATATGCTTATTCAACTATTGTCATCCTTGAAAAGATCAAGTATTTTTAAATATTCATTTTGAGGATATTTATGTATCATCTAATAAAAATCTTCAGTATAATATTTCATTATATTCTCCTTTTTCCTTAGGTTTTGCAATCTCTTTAGCAATTATAGTTCATAATTAGTACTTAAGAATTGATTCTTAAACTGTCTCTATTTTGTCCCATCTTGTGATCCTTTATTTTCTTCTCCTATTTCTATCTAATTAAACTTCCCTCAACTAAATAGAAGCATATCCTTTCAACTTATTTTTTTCAAATATAACCCTTTTTAATCTTCAATCTCCACATACACAAAATATTCAAGTCAATATCATTTATCCAGAAAATAATTTCGGTTCAAATTACCAACATAATTAGATTGGCTATCACATCCCGCGATGAAGAAGTCTCCTGCGCCTCCTTCTGCTGCGACGCTTCATGCTGTTGTTGCGCCCGGTCATGCTCGGGCCTCTCTCTCATTGCCTGCTGCGGAGCCTCTCGTGGCAGGGGTGGGAGATGACACTGCATTTCCTATGGGTGACATTGCTAGGGTTTCTGCGGCTGCGGTTGTGGGTGTTACGGCTTCTACAACTACGGTTAGGGTTGCTTTTGTTGATGAGACCAAGATTTTTGTGGTTGCTAGGGTTTTTGTTGATGGATCTTCTTCTAAGGTAGCCGCTCTAGATGCTGGGGCCTCTATTTCCAGAGGAACTAATCATAGATCTTCTGTGGGGCCTACTCCTTTTCCTGTGGCTGCCCCCATCACTCTTTCTTTGGGGGAGGATACGGTTGTGGAAATAGAAAATTCTTTGTCTACCTTCTCCAACCAGGCGGTTATTTGCAGATTTAGGGGCTTTTGGCCAAGCCTCCCAGAACTTCATGCATGGATTTCCAAAAGCTAGGAACCCATTATTTCTAGTATGGTTCATATCTTTCCTTTGGCTAAGGGATTTTTTGTTGCCAAATTTGACGATATGGAGGATAGGAATTGCATTATTTGAAGCCATTTTTTTAGCCGGGATGATCGATTTGTGCTTATGGTTAAGCCCTGGAATGAGGATTTCAATCCTTCTTCTGACACATTCAACAAGATGCCTCTTTGGGTTAGGCTTCCAAACCTCCCTCTTCATCTTTGGGTGGATTCTCTCTTGGAGGAAGTGGGTGAGGCTTTGGGAGACTTCCTGATGGTGGATGCTGAATCTACAAACATTCTACATTCAACCTATGCCCGTATTTTGGTGGATATTGATGCTCCTAAGGGATTACCTGTAGAGATCAAGCTCGTCTCTCCTAAGGGAAGCTGGATTCAGTCTTTGGATTATGAAGGAATCCCCTTTAGATGCCTAAGATGTTTCCAAACTGGTCATATTCCTGCCAGATGTGGTTTGGGAAAAACTAAGCGCCATGTTTCATGGTGGAAAGGTGCCTCCTCTCAACACTACACGGTTGAGAAGAGCACCTCTCAGTAGATTTTTTCTCAAGTTGTTGCTCCAGATTCTTCTAGCGTTCCCCCTCTATCTGTTGCGGGAATGGATTCTACCTCTGGCAATGTGAGGGTTTCTGATCGTACTAGTTCAGATTTAGGTGTTGTTGAAGGCTCTACAGATGCAACCCTGGTTTAGAATGGTGATGCTATCCTTTTAGGTGATGAAGCTGCTGTCTCTCAGCCAACTGTCCTTTTTGCTGATGCTGTGTGTTCTGTTGTCCCTATTTCTCCAAGGGGGGAAATAGGGTTTGGTGGTAATATTGTACCTATCCCAGCTATGTTTGTTGGTGCTAGCCCTGTTTCTCAGATTATTGCGGGCTCTTCCTCTTTGGCTTGGCAGAATGCAGATGAGAAGGTGAAAGATGGATGGACAACAGTTAAAGGAAAGAAATTAAAGTCTTCCATGCCTTCTTTTGATATGAACTTACGTTCACATAAGAGTGGGCATAAATGTAAATCTTGATTGCCCTTTGTTGTGGTTTTTTTGTTGGACCTTTGTCTCTTCTTGGGGGAATTGTTTGTTCCCTTTGGTTTGATTGGTGGTGATCCACAGTAGTATTTTTTGTTAGAGTAATTAATTAAGTTACTCTTTAGTGCTTAAGTTTCACTTAGGCAGTTTCTATTTCCTAGAAGTTTCCCTTTTAGGGTTTCGGTATCCTTTATAAGGAATCACCGCTTTCATTTCTTCATTGAGATTGTAATCATTTTATTGTTGTTAATAGAAATTTATTCTTGCAATATGGTTTTCAACTCTCTGCCTTTTTGGCCGCCATAGTTGCTTTCTCTCTTCTGTCTTGCTTCCTCTCGTAGCAGTTATGCATGCAGGTTTCTTGGGAAGATTTGCAATTCAGCAAATCTAACATGGTATTAGAGCCTTCCTGCTGGTTGCTGTTCGAGTTTTTGTGAAGCGTTCGAGGGTTTGAAGATCGCCAGTCTTTTCCTAGCACTTTTCATTAGTTCTGGGGGGTCTCTATTTTTGGAGGCATTTTGGACCAAAACCGACCTCACGGTTGAGTCCGGAAGGCCCAAAAACCCCA
>MU226703.1:1036981-1069832 GCA_018584345.1 Thuja plicata
TGCTTAAGTTTCACTTAGGCAGTTTCTATTTCCTAGAAGTTTCCCTTTTAGGGTTTCGGTATCCTTTATAAGGAATCACCGCTTTCATTTCTTCATTGAGATTGTAATCATTTTATTGTTGTTAATATAAATTTATTCTTGCAACATGGTTTTCAACTCTCTGCCTTTTTGGCCGCCATAGCTGCTTTCTCTCTTCTGTCTTGCTTCCTCTCGTAGCAGTTATGCATGCAGGTTTCTTGGGAAGATTTGCAGTTCAGCAAATCTAACATTTTTATCCTCTTAACGCTATATCTTTAGCTGATCTTGTATAAGGTTTCGGGTCCTTTCAAAACTTGTTTTTACTTAATCAAAACATAATTAGAAATCTCAATTCTAGGTCTCCTACCAATTTTGGAAATGACTTTCAACATCTTGGTCTAATCTAATTATTATTCTTCTAAGTGTTTTACATATTGATCTACCATTTGAGTTCTTAATTTATCATCGTCACTTCATCCTCATGTATAGGGTCTGGACATCTCTTCATATCTCATTTTATAGCATCCAATCATATCTTCATTTTTCACAAACAACATTAACTATACTAGGCATCCTTCTTGCTAACATATTTCCCTAAATATGGTGAAATTACCCCATATTAATGATCTAGCAACAAGGTTGCAATTGTCGTTGACAATTTATTGACAAACACTTCTAGACTGCCTCGAGTTGGTGATATATTCACCCTTGGATATTTCAAAGTTCCTTCACTCCCAAAGAATTCAAAAACTAACACTAATATCACTTGGTGTAATTGCAAATGGATGATTCATATGAGGGATTGTCCAACCATGCAATCGAGACAATATAAAATTGTAGAATAGAATAAAAATTATTATTTGGCATGACATAATGGTTTCAATATGCTCATTGGCCTCCCATGTATAGATTACATATTGTCTCACAATCCACCGCATGCTTATTACAAGCTTACATACAAAATATGATAATGAAACTCAAATTTAAAAACTCAAGACTCAAACTCCAAATCTAGCTAATTCACTAACTATTCAATCAACTAAGAGCTAAAAACTAAGAAATCCAAACCTTCCAAAAACTCAAAATCTCATGAATGTGAAGGTGTTTATATATTAACTCTAGTCTTTAGGAAATACCCTCCTAAAGACCCATGTTGGCTACAAGATGTCTCCAAATTTGAGGTCTTAGAAAACATGTAGGTTAGCTTGAATCAAATGATGAAGCTCCAAGAGTTAATAAAATTCATTGTAGTTCCATTTGAAGTTTCCTTTGGTCCCATACTGCCTCATGATCTATTAAGTTTGATGTTGCAAGGTTCACAAAGGTTCCACAAAAATTTTCTAACTAACTAAGTGATGACTTTTTTTATTTGCAAACTTCTAGTGATGGTAATTTCAATAGACAGATCTAAGGCTATTAAAATCTAGATATGTTGTCAATGAGGTGTTGTTGCAATATATTTCTAACCATGAGCCAATTTGAGGTTATGAAATAATGTGTTAAGGTTTTCAAGGATGCTCCTGCATTAATACTCCACCACTAATCATTGTGATACCCATAAGTACTTTATTGAAAGACGTGGAACACTCACATATACAAGGATTTTTTGTTGTTTTTGAACTTCAAAAATGTCCTTAACATGGAGCGTTGTAACAAACTTTGAAATAGGATGGAGGAGCCCAAATTTTTAGGTGAGCTTAGAGTGACAATTTGTAGGCTTTGTGAACAAGTCAGGTCTAAATTTAGAACAAGTGATGAAAGGTCCAATTGTTTTGGTAGTGATATCGACATCAAATAAGACTACTTTCTCTCTCCAAATCTGATTGGTTTGATAAGATAGATGACTCTAAAGATACAACTATTAGTGAGGGAGTTTAACTTGCTTGATATGCATGCAATGAATACACTTACATGAAGATGGCATCATCCTATTTACAAAAAACAACTCATAGTTTGAGAGAATACTTGATGACTCTAGAAGTCTTTTGTCACGAAGTTAGGATGCAAGTGAACACTAACAAAACCAAAGTCATGATCTTTTTTTATTATGGAGGATAAAAATAAATTAAGTCTTTTTAAAGGTAGCTTGTTGGAAATAACAGAAGAATATAAGTACCTTGGGCTCAATTTTCAAGTAGTTCAATTAGGAAACATGTAGAGAAAAAATAAATCAAGGGAGTTGGAAAGTGCCACAGTCACTACAAAATAGGTGTGAGAGCTCAAAATTATAGAATTGGAAGACTATGAGAATCACACTTGGTTCGCTTGTCATTTTGATGGTCTTTTATGGGTGTGGAATTTGGGGCAACAACATGTCAAATGAGAAATGGAGACCAATGTAAAGAATTTATAAATATTTAATCATGAGCAGCCTCAAAACTAGGACTTTAGTTCTCTACGATTGTTTTTAGTTTAAATATGTACTTTCCTTTTGGAAGAATCGATAATGCCCTCATTATTAAGCTACCTTAAAAATATAAAGAACCACTATTGCTCTAAGTTGGTTATTGTTAAAGAGTAATATAAAGAAAAAATTTATACAAATGAAACATGATGACAAGTGGATAAGTAAATTGAACATTAATTTGTAGGAATGTCTAGAAGAAATACAAAAATATATTAAAGAAAATTTAAGACTTTCATTTAGACAAAGCAAATCGATTGAAATAAAGCTTACTATATCAAAAGATTTAACTTAAAAGGGATCATGATAAACACGCTTAAAATAAAAAAATATTAATAATCCAATAAGTTCTAGTTCAAATCATCTTAAAAGTGAAACGAAAACATATCTATTCTCCAACAACAAGATTGTGGTCAAGACAAAATGACTCTACAACATAGAGTGCTTGGCCATAAAAAACATCCATATCAATTAAGCAAACAACAAAAAAGACAATATGAAATAATATTGAAAAACCAACAAAAAAAAATAGACAATCTAAACATCTTATTTATTTGATGAAATAAGATTGGAAAAAAATATATGAGTTTTTAATCAAATTTCACGAAAAAGGGTACCTACCCAAAGAAGTTTACAAACCTACTTCTTTATGCGCATGATCTCATTTTAATTGCTAAAACGACAGATGGGCTAAGGGAACACTTGAAGGCGCTTGATACCTATTATCATGAAGTCAGAATGCAAGTGAGCACTAACAAAATAAAAGTGATGATCTTCTCTTTGAAAAGAAATAGGAAGAGGCAAAACACTATTCTTTTCGAAGACAATCCTTAGAGGTAGTAAATGAGTTATGGGATTGAAAAACCAAGAAGATACTTTTTGGCTTGTTGTTTACCTTGGTGATCCTTTATGGGTGTGAGATTTGGGGTAGCAATATGTCAAATTAGAAATGAAGGAAAGTCTAGAGAGTCCAAAAGCATTTAATCATCAACAACCTCAAAATTAAAACTATTGTTCCCTATGAGATCTTATTGGCGAAAACGAGCATCTTCCCTTTAGAGGCTTCAACAATAATTTAGTTGTTAAGCTATCTAAAGAAAAATTGAAATATGGAAAAACATCATTGGCTTAAGTTGATCATGAAGGGAAGACTAGATAGGAGAAAGAACACGTAAATGAAGTAAAACATCAAATGGATGAAAAAATGGAATGTTAATATGCATGAATGTTTGGATAACAATGAAGAAATAAAAAGTTCGCGAGGGAAAAATTTAGGAGTACTATATGGTCAAAACAAAATAGGCGCAAAAAAACCTACTATATCAAAGAATTCAACCCCACAGGAGATCATGAGGAGAAAGCATACATAGGAACAAATATTAAATGAAGAGCAAAAATGCTTATAGCGCGACTTAGGACTAACTCTCATTATTTGAAGCGTGAAACAAAGAGATTGATGATACCTAAGGAAGAATGAGAAGAGAGAATGCATTTATTTTGCAACATAGGAGCGGTCAAAATAGAGCGACACTTTATTATGAAGTGTCCAACATACAATGACATCCACTCCAACTATGAAGATATTTTAGAAACATGAGCGCGGTCGAAATAGAGTGACACTTTATTATGGAGTGTCCAACATACAATGACATCCACTCCAACTATGAAGATATTTTAAAAGCCAACAATTTAGATACATTATTTGAAGAAACGCAACTAGACAACAAACCTTGTTATCAACATTCAATAGTAAAACAGATTTAAATAAGAAGTTTCAGATTTATTTAAGATTCTTGACACCCTATTTTGAAGTGCATGCTATTTTTATGACACCCTATTTTGAAGTGCATGCTATTTTAGAGGGTCCCATAGGCTGGTTAGGCCTGGCGGACATTATTATCAAAATCCTCCTTTCATTCATTCAGTCTGGTTGGTTTTGTACACTTGCGTGTCTGATAGTGCATTTTGTAGGTTTCTTATTGCTTTTACTTGTTCTGGTTTGTGCTGCGATTCAGATCATAGCTCAGGATGACCGCGCAGTGTGGAATGAGCAAACATATGGCAGATGATACGAGCATTTTAAATCAATGTGTGGTGTTGGAAAAAGATGGGCTTGTGCATGTAGAGGAGAATATATTAAATGTGAACGAAATGGAGATGGGTTCCGTTCTTGTGAGCATAATGTATGGGGAAGTGTGTGGCACAGACGTTCATCTAAGACATGGGCGTCTCAACACTGTTATTTATCCAATAATACCTGGCCATGTTGCTGTTGGAACCGTGCACACAGTCCGTGGGGACATTGCAGATGTCGACGGACTCAAGGTCTAGTTTAGCATTTGATGCCTAAATTTTAATATTTGTATTTTTGGGAACTCATTTTGTCAAAGATATAGTGATCGGTCGAGCCCAGCTAACCTTGTTTGTTTCTTTCCATATTTGCTTTAGGACTTAAATTTCAGGACATATTTATTTATTTCCCCCTTTGTTGTTTTTTACAATTCCTGACTATCTTCAATCTCCTGATCATTGCGAAGATGTTTTGTTGCAGGTTGAGGCGGGTGACGTGGTCACATTTTTGGACGTCATCGATACCTGCAACTCTTGCATCCAGTGCCTGGTATGTAAGCTTAGATACTCATAGTTCATAGGACATGGATAAGTCGTAAGTGGGGCCACCCAAATTTTAATCTCGTTAGAAATGCACTCAGGTTAATGTGCTCTTTTTAGGATGCCTTCTGGATACCGTGTAATTAGTGCTACTAGTCTTGTAATATACAGAAGTGTAAAAAAGCTTATACCCAGAGAAACTCACATATGGATTTGTAGTCAACTCATATCTAGTGTTTTATGCCCAGACCACATTTATCTCTGCTTTATATTGCTAGAAAATTGAGAATGTAATCACTTGATTTATTTGTCAAGCTGCTGCTTTTGGGAGTATTTTGACTTGGTCCAGGACTTACCAACAGGTGGATAAGCAAACAACGCGGTGTCGTAAAAGAAGAGTTATTGGAATTACTTGCAAAGCAGATCATACAAGCATTAGAGGACTTCTCGGTGGATGGACAACATATCTTTATCTTCCTCCAAATACCAAGATAATTCGACTTCCTAGAACTCTCCCTCCACAAGTTTTTATCGCAGGAGGTTGTGGGTAAAACTCTAGTTCATTTTCCTAAGAGTCAGGTTTTTCAGTGTTTAATAACTGCAAGGGAAATTGCAACTCTGGAATGAACTTTTTTTTATCGGTGATATTAACCTGTGAGCACGGTAACCCAACAGGGGTATAGAGCCGGCAAACACACCAGCACAGCGAAGGTGGGCCCAAACTGGCACTAACACCGTTTATTTGGGTCAAGTGGAGATTTTAACTGTGATTGCACCATTAACAATGCAACCACTTAACCATTACACTACACAATGCTCCAACTCTGAAACGAACTTTGATGATTGTCTCTATTCTCTTCTATTTATAGCTGTCAATCAATTCTCACAAGGATTTGTCTTCCTCTAGAACATTTAGTAATCTTTTGGGCCAGCATCTTCGGCATGATGCGTTTGTTAAAAAAATTGAATATTTGTTCAGTTTAGGATTCATATCTACTCATATTTGATCACTAAACCTTCCTGTCACTTTTTATGTTTTAATTTGTATTATTACTGGCGCTTATTTTTTTCATGCATCTTGGGTTCTACAGACTCCCTACTGCACTGCACGCAGTTGATAGAGCAAATATTCATATAATGGATCGTGTAATAATACAAGGTTCTGGACCAGTTGGGCTACTAGCTGCACTGTTGGCCCAAGCTAGCGGGGCTCTTCAGGTAAGACCCTGATTTTAACATTTTATTCTGACTAATAATAATCATTAAATAGCTATACAATATCACAAAGCAATATTTCAATGTATACATCTGTGGGCAGATGTTGCTATATATTATTCTTATAGTTGCTGATGGATATTATTAATCAATCTGATGCCAAAGATGCTACATATACTATGCATTTGTTGAAATAGCTGAGAAAGGTTTGTAACTTAGGCTTTGCTATCACAAAAGGTTTGTAACGTTTGTTGATTTGAGTCAATCAAGTGGTGCAAGGAATGTCTGAAATGAATATGCTTGTGTAACTAGTTTTGCTCGTTTTCTTACTTCGTTTGTATTTTCACAGTACTCTTATTTTCACAGTACTCTTGTAAGTTATTATTGTGGTTTAACTGCTAAACTGACGGCAAAGAGGTTTCACTATGCAGACAGTAAGTTACTAACTACTTTTCCTGTTGTCACTTCTTATGCAACCTGAATCACTATGGTCATGTACAAGAACACAATGTTAGATTCAAAAAAGAGGAGGAAAAAGTTGAATAGCTTGGATATAGTGACAACCCTTTCTCTTCCTCCTGAATTCATATCAATATATTCAGTTATCCAGCAACCTATAGAAGCTAAAGCCATCAAAATGTTTATGGTCCAGTGAAAATATCACAGGTACTAAATAGTCGCAACAAAATGTTACTCTTGAGATTATTTAGGAGCCTGCAAGAATAGCATAAGAGATGAAGCTCTAGGGCAGGGATGGTTTTCTTGGGAGGCAAGTTTTCTGCATGATTGCGTCTGTTTAAGCACAACTGCCTGCTAACACAATATATCTTTTATTTAGTTTCAAGAAGAATCTTTAGATTTTGTTGATTGCATAATATTTTCACGAAGGTACTTGTTACACACCATGCAGGGAGCTGCATTACTTTTTGGGGAAATCATGAGGTACATAGCAACTTTTTTTTTTGATAAATTAATAGTGGGAAAAGAGGGGCCCACACCCCAAAAATTACAAAGAAAAAAGATACTGCTTCAGCCCATTGATGGGGAGCGCCAAGAAAACCGATACAAAGAAAGAGCTCAAAAAACTTAGAACCAATACCCCATATTACTTCAAACTACTGTAGCTAAGAATCAAAACCGGATCACCAGACTCCACCTTCACTTGAAACCTACTATTTTCCAAGCCCCTTCCTCCCGCTCCTAGTGAGGAGAGCATCCATGGTCCACTGGGTGCCATCATCCACTGCATCACGATCTTCAATACAAAACTCCTCGGCTTCAGATTTGTGCCCTTCTTTTTCTTCATGGGAAAATTGGGTTTAGAGATAGCACTAGCTGTTTGAGAGATAGTGCAATGCTTCACAGGGACCACAACATCATCAAAATCATAATAATCAGTAAATTCACTATCCAAATCCTCCATAAAGGGATACGAGCCCGCTGAGTCGAGCCCATCCCCAACTGCCTCATCAGATTGGCCACCATCAAAAGGAACATCAAGCATGGACGGAGTACGGACAACTGGGACAATGGGGGGGGGGGGGGGGGGCNGAGGCACAACAGGAGAGGCAGCCCCAATAGTAGTATAGTTCTCATGCACAAAAGGAATGGAAGTGCCAGCTTCAACAGAAGGCACAAGTTTCATCTGATCAGCAAAAAATTTCCCATGGTTCTGCCAACAAAAATCAGCATCCGAATTGCCAACCTTCTTGACCCATTTCTTAAAATATAAAGACCTTGAGGTGCTAGATCGTGGTGAAGAGTAACCAGCACTCTTATGGCCTATCTTATTGTAACGAAAACATCTGAACGGTAAACTTTCACAGTTGAGAAATTGGGCCCAAGTGCCTCGAGAAGAATGAATCAAAATAGAATGCTGAATTGGTTTAGAGATATCAACAATAGCACAAACTCTGGTGTAACTGTGAAATGGGGTCACAGTTGAAGGATCAATTTTCACAAAAGACCCAATTAGCTCAATCAAATCCTTAATGCGATCCCTCTCCCGCATGATCAAGCGGAGATTGTACAATCTAATCCAGATAGGAACAGTCATAATCCGAGCCGTAATCCGAGCCGCAACAGGGTCAAAGAAAGGAGACCATGAAGCAATGAAAAGACCAGCTTGATCAAAGAACCAGGGACCATTCTATTTTACAAATTCACAATCCGCCACAGAAGAAAAACGGAGAAAGAAGAATCCATGATCAAGAATGTCAATGTCAGGAAGTGTCAGATTGCACCAATTGACCTTCATCCAATCCACAAATGTATCCAAGGAAGTTCGTTTGCACATGCATCGAACTAGTAGTGACCGACTTCTAGTCTCAGTAGAGGCACAATCAATACATTCATCTGAGATGTGGGTTTCAGCGGGATCAGAGGCCAATCTCACCTCACAGTCGCCCAAAGAAAAGACATCATCTGAGGACGCATGATTTGACAGAGGCAGAGCAGTGGGTGAAGGGTTTGTGATGACCTGAGACTTGCAGAAGTCGCTGCATGTATGATAGGGATTGACACGATTTCTGACACCATCAATGACTGAAGGAGCCACAGACGGAGAGGGCAGAATCAAAGTCGCAGGTTGAGGGATTGAAGCAGAGGAAACCCTAGGTTTCCGTGAGCCAGCATGTGTCTTTGAATTACCTGGCGATTTCTCCTTCCTTGGTTGTGCACCATCACCAAATGCCATTTCCAGCCCATCGCTTTTGGTGACATCCTTCTCAGATCTCCCTGCCGCACTGTCGCCTCCTCCCTGCGCTACGGAAACAGTTTTGCACATTGCGCTGCTTAACCTCGCTGCCAACCCTTTTGGAGATGAGGTACATAGCTACTTACATGGTAAGGAAAAACTTATTTAAAAAAGCTTTTAGGTAAGTTTAGGGATACTGGTGCACTTTAAAATAAGTCTCAAATTTTGGCAATTAATTTGAGAGAAACCTTGTTTGGCCTACGAGGCTGAGAATTTAGTCAGCAAGATTCTGAGCCACTGTATTAGAATATGTCGGTGTTTCATTTGAACATTCTGTTGCGACATTGGTTGTGTTGATGAGTGTTTTGACCCACCAACTTGTCAAATAATTTATTTCTCTTGAAAGGGAAAAATCGCCTTTGAAGCTCAAGAAACTTGTTAAGGCATGTTTGGTTGACTCAAACGCGTGTGAATCAATTTTCCACTACAAAAAGCCTGCCGCTATCCTTAAAGGGAATATGATAATTGTTTTTTAAAGTGTGCTTGAGCTTGCTCATTCATTGGTGAGATTCCTCAATGCCTGTGAAAAAAATACCAAGAGAAAGATATGACATTAATGCTCAGTATAAAACTATTCTAATTCTACTCCTATATTATTTCTAAACTAATCAGGCTTCAAAAAAGATAAAAAAGAGAGATAAGGAAAGGAAAAAAGAAGCGAGAAAAGAAAGCATAATAGAAGGGGAAATTCGCAAAATCATCAATTCTTTCTATAACACCATAACTGGATTCTGTGAACCCTTTTGCTGGAAGCATTGTGACCAGCCTTTTGCACAGTCCCTAGATACTCGTGGTGCAATCTTCTAAGGAAATCACATAAACAAGTTACCTCTGGTATTGCTCAGTCATGGATCAATGCACAGATGCACCAAGAAGTTCCCTTAAGGCAAATAAACATGGTGAAAATGATACTTATAAAAGATGACACCCAAAATATTCACATAATGAATTTCAGAATTTCACACTGACTAAATATTATAGTCTATGATAACTATGCAAATTACATCAGAGTTTATGATAGAGTTTTTACATCAGAAAACATATTTTTGGACGTATTTTTCTTCTCCCTGGCTTTTCTGTTATAGTTCAGCTCCTCTTTACATTGGATTACAAATAAGTATATATAGAATACTTGGACAGATAGTCAGTTGCCACTTGTCCTTTTAGCCACTTTCAGATGATCTTCAGATTCTTCTTTCCGATTTTCCCTCCTCAAGATTGCTTGTTTCAACTTCCTAGAAGCTTCCTTAAACTAAATTTGGTTAAGCTTTGGATACCTCTGCTTTCATGTGTTATATAAACCTGCAAATAGAAAAACCATTTAAGTTGGGAGAAAACACAAATGAATATAAATTTAAACACAGTTTAATATTTCGAAAGCACAGACTAACAGATTAATCTATCAATCGTAAGTAAACATGTGATCCAGGATTGGAAATTCATTAATTAAAACTTTTAGACATGAATAGGAGGCAGTTTGTCTTGTATTAGGTTTATTTCTTGATTTTCTTATTAAAACAAGCTTTTAATTCAGCTTTGGGATGATACGTTGTGTTTTCCAACAGGGATAACAGGTGTGCAGCTCTAGCTCAACTGCTATATGGTCACAGTCTTGCCACATTAGATAAATCCTAGAGGCCACAATAGGGCTCAAAGTTACCTTAGCCACCTCAACAGAAATCAAGGTCTGAGACAACAAAATCAAAGCCTTTCGGATGCAGAGACATTTTGGAAGACAAAAAAAACTCAGTTAAAAGTTGCTTCAAGAGAGGTTTGAATGCAAAAAACATAATTTGTAATTCAATATAGGGTTACCTAGGATTAATCAGGGCAAAGTTCAAATAAGGCTAGAAACCAAGCCCAAAGTTCTCAAGAGAAACTTATTTTTACAAGTTTTGGGTCTGAAATCCGTTGACTTTAGAACTGGGTTTAAAGAAGGTTTTGAGGAGTTATGAAAGCTCCAAAAACTATCTTGGATGAAATAACGATTCATGTTTGGCAGCGAGTTGTCTCATTGATAGACATGGGAGCTACACATAACTTCATTGATAAGAGCTTTGTTAACAAGAGAGGACTACATGCAGAAGAACATGATGTGTTCAGGGTGGTAGTAGCTAGTGGACAAAAGTTACACAACACTCGCATGATTCCTAATCTTCATATGCGGATGGCTTAGTATGAGATGGTGGGTAACTTCTATGTGGTGGACATGGGTGATTACGATGTCATTCTTGGTATGACTTGGATGAAATCTTTAGTGGAGTTTTCTTTCAACATGGAGAGTTTGGAGATGAGATTTGAGCAGTACTCAGAGGACTATCAAATGGTGGACTTAGAGTTATTTCACTTCGAAGGATGGAGTGGTTATTCAGGCATGATGAGGTGGAATGGGCAGCTGATTGTCTCATTATGCCTACTGTTTTGGAGCAGCAAGTTAAGAGCTATCATCCAGATACATAGGAGGTAATCTCTCAGCTCACTAAGGTGTTTGATAGCATCCCTTATGGAGTTCATCCTAAGAGGGGCATTGAGCATGTGATAGTGTCAAAACCAGTGATCACTACCCCATACAAACATCCGAAGAAATACAAGGATGAGATTGAGAAAATAATTAAAGAGTTGTTGGAGATGGGTTGTATCAGGCCTAGCAAGAGTCTATTTGCTTCAGTAGTGGTATTAGTGAAGAAAAAATATGGGACTATGCGGATATGCATAGACTACAAGGCTTTGAATAAATGCACTATCAAAAACAGTTGCCCCATACTGCAGATAGATGAGTTGCATGGAGCTTGTTATTTCACCAAGATTGACTTTCGGTCGAGATACCACAAGATCAAGATGAGAGCCGCCGAGGACATAGAGAAGACAGTGTTCAAATGCCATTACAACCATTTGGAGTTCTTGGTAATGCCATTTGGGCTTACCAATGCCCTTGCCACATTTCAGAATTGTATAAGTCGGGTGTTTAGGGGGCAGCTGCGGAAGTTTGTATTAGTCTTCTTTGATTACATCCTGATTTTTAGCAGGGCCTGGGAGGACCATTTGCAACACTTGGAGGAGGTTCTGAGTATCTTAGAGAGTGCGTCATTGTTTGCCAAGGGATCAAAGTGTGAATTCGGCTGACAAAGCTTTTATACCTTGGACACATTATTAGTGTAGATGGGGTGAGGGTGGATCCAGAGAAGATTAGAGCCATCATTGAATGGCTAACTCTGTCTAACCTCACATAGCTGAAGAGGTTCCTTGGATTGTGTGGCTTCTACAGGAGGTTTGTGAAGGGGTTTTCACAAACAACTCTGTTGACTGATCTTATGAAGAAGGGAGCTTTCAAGTGGTTAGAATCAACACAATAGTGTTTTGAGCATTTCAAGCACATGATGTCATCTTGTCTAGTGTTAGCTCTTCCAGAGTTCACCAAACCATTTGAATTGCAATGTGATGTTTCCGGGGATGGGATTGGTGTAGTATTGATGCAAGAGAAACACCCCATAGCATATGAGAGCAAGAAGTTGAGGGGGGTGGAGAAGAGCTACTCCATCTGTGACCGGGAAATGTTGGCCATCATGCATGCGTTGGCCAAATTTAGATCTTATCTGGTTGGAGGCAGATTTGTGATGAAGACAAACCATAATAGCATACAAAACTTTATGAACCAGAGAGATCTCAATGATAGGTGGTATAAATGGATCACTAAGCTCTAGGCCTTTGACTTTGACATTGAATATGTCAAAGGAAAGAAAAATGTGATGGCAGATGCACTCTCATGGAGACCTCATATATGTTCTTTAGTTGAGATATCAATTGATTGGAGAGAGATGATTACAACAAAGTATGAAAAGGATCCATGGGTAGCTGGTTGGATTGAGGACACTAATCAAGATGATAGGTACACAACATAGTTACACGACCCTAGGGGCGGGGGGACAGAGGGGCCTCAATTTCGGGACGACAGGGGGACGATGGCGAGGGACAGGTGGTGTGTGTGTATATACTATATAGTATATACTATACATATGGTACTTAAAATGCTAGTTATGAATAGATGTATAACAATATAAGACAAAGATGCAAAAGTAAAACAGTAACTGTAAAATTAAAAATAGTAAATTAGAATTACTAGATACTTGAACATTGCATTGAACATTGAACATTGAAGTTTGAACAATAAAATTTTAAATAGTCGAATCAGAAAATGGAAGAGTTCTATTATATAATAGATATCAAAACTCTGGGATACAAAATGACCAATGAAATATAAAAAAAATGTTTTTTTTAAGTCACTTTTTTTGGCTGTGACAGGGCATGCTCGTGCGTCCCCTAGAGGATTCAAGGGACGCGTTGTCGTTCCCCTGTCTCCTTCGGGGACGCTGAGACGTCCCCGCGTCTCCGCCAAAATGACGACGGATGGGTGGCGCCACTGGAAACGCCGGAACGGTGTCAACCCGTCCCTGATATGTCCCCGTCTCAAAGAACGTTGGGGATTTTTTGTGGGGGGGCGTCCCCGGGGTACACTGGTACACAATGATTGGTGATCTCATATTCCATAAGGGGAGAATTCACTTGGTGCCTTCTTCACACCTTAAGGAGGTGATTTTAAAGACTTTTCATGATGCTCCATTAGCTGGTCACCTGGATTTCTTCAAGACTTATAGGCAGGTTCGGAGAGGTTCACTTGGAAGAGACTCAAGGCTGAAGTCCTAAAAGATGTTCGAGAGTGCCTAGTTTGCTAGCAGAATAAGAATGAGCATACCTTTCTAGCTGGTTTACTTCAGCCATTGTCGATTCCAAACCAAAAGTGGGAGAGCATATCGACAGATTTCATTATAGGATTGCCCAGGGTAAAGGGTAAGGACTGCATCTATGTGGTGGTTGATAGGTTATCAAAATTTGTGTATTTCTTTGCTATAGCAGCCGCCCATATAGCAGCCCAAGTGGCTGACTTATTCTTCAGGGAGGTGTTCAAGTTACATGGGTTGCCTAGGAACATTGTGAGTGACAGGGACAGCAAGTTCGTGCGTCTATTTTGGTAGGAACTTTTCAGGTTGAGTTGTACCAAGCTTACCACTAGTACCAACTACCACCCGCAGATCGATAGACAGACCAAGATAGTGAACAAATGGGTTGAAGGTTACTTGCGGAATTATGTGTTAGGGCAGCAGAAGGCTTGGGTTAGATGGTCACATTTGGGTGAGTATTGTTACAATACCACTTGTCACATGACTATTAGGATGACTCCATTCATGGCACTGTATGGTTATGAAGCCCCAAACTTCATGGATTTACTTTTTGGGGACAATAGGGTGCCCAAGGCAAAAGATTTATTGCAAAAGAGTCAAGACTCCTGAGGGTATGGAAGGAGAACATCTAACAGGTGTAAAATTTGCAAAATCAACATGTTGATCAACATAGGGTTGAGTGCAACTTTGAGGTTAGTGATATGGTTTATCTAAGACTACAACCTTATGGACGGTCTGCACTGAAGAAAAGTGATGCTGAGAAACTCAAGCCACAATTCTGTGGTCCTTTTAGAGTCACACAACGCATTAGAGAGGTGGCCTATGAGTTAGAGTTGTCAGCCAACAGTAAGGTACATAATGTTTTTCATGTCTCCAGACTCAAAAAGGCTCTAGGCCATAATGTAGTCCCATCAGCAGAGTTACCGCCCTTGGATGAAGAGGGGAAGCTGATATTGATTCCCGAGGCCATCATCGACACCGAGAGAGGACACTTCAGAGAAGGTCGATCAAGGAATATTTGGTCAAATGGAAGAATCTGCCAGTTGAGGATGTCACATGGGAGAGTGAGCAGATCTTGCAACACCTAGAGATGAAATTGCTTGAGGGCAAGCAATTTTGGGAAGGGCGGATTGTAATGGCCCCTTTCTAGCATTAGTAGTAGGACATTGTCGTTAGCCTATTTCTTTATGGTCTCGTAGGCTAACCAGGACATTAGAGGGAGTTTCAGTTGTAGGTCGATCTGAGGTGTCTAGATGCAATTTGGAGCATACTTACTATTTATAGTAAGTCATTTTGGGCATGGTCATGTCGATGGTAAATGATTAATATCGACAAAAGATTTTTAATATCATTAATATGATTTATTTATGCATTAACAAAGTTAGTTTATAAAGTTAAATATAAATATTTAACTTTATTAATGCGGGACTGTAGTTAAGTGGGAAATATTTGAAGTCCCTTTATTTAATAACATATTGGAGACGTAAAATGTTTGGGCACTTAAGTTAAAGGGAAAGTTATTTTAAATGACATGGGGGAATATTAAAAGAAAAGCATCGCGGAAAATAGCGGGAAAAAGCAATTGCGAGAAAATGGGAGAAAAAAAGCAAAATCCTGAAAATTAGGAAAAGGCAAAAGTGATGGGGAAAAAGTGATTTTGTTTATCCCACATTGGTAAGATGAGTGAGTGAGCTCTTATGAGAGCATTATAAAAGGTTTCCAATAGCTCACTTACAGGCATGCTGGATGAAATAAGAAATTTATGAAATATTGGAGAGTTCTTCAAAGGTTTGCGAGGACAAAATGCCTTGTGAATGACATTCTCTTTGCTTTTGAGAGACACGGTCAAGAGGATCTTTGAGAATTCATTTCAAGGAATAAATCTGATTATTCTATATAGCTGTTTCTTTCATTTGATACAATTTCAGTGCTTGGAAGAGTTTGATTTGAGGAATTTAAAGTCTGGAAATTGAAGGGTGAAGTATTGAGTCTGATCTGCTGTTGAAAGTTGAGGTTTTCCATCGATTATAGTGAAACTCAAGGCTTCCAGACATGCCCAGGACTTCCTACAGGAGTGTCGTACTGTTTGGACAGCATATCTAGAGTGATGTATTTGTCTGATTATTGTCGTACAGGTCTGTATTCCCATCAAGGACGCTGTTAGCAGACAGACACATTGTGACTGCACTGTACAAACTTGCGAACGCTATAAGATTTGCATGGCAGCAGTAAGTGTGCCGTACCAGTGAATATAGGGCCATACCAGTTTAGAGGACTGTCATACAATGCTTAGGAAGGAAGTTGAGGGAATTGTAATGCTCCTTTTGTATACAGAGAGCTATGTTGAGCTTCAGCAGTAATTTGGTATGCAAACTTGGCCATTGTATTATTCATCGAGTCCAAATAATATTCCATTGTCACGCTTTTGTGTCATTGTGTTAACATAGTCAATGTACTTGGCTCCTTAAGAGTTGCTGTCATAAGCTCCTATGTTAGCACTTAGCAGTGATAAAGTGATAGACTTTATGTATGATTTCATGAATGTACTTGGTTCCATAACACGTTGATTTCAGAAGTCATTGGATTTCAGTTTGAGTATAAGTATTTATTTGCTTATTGGCTGTTGAAATAGCAATATAAATAACTCTTGTTGATTGAGCTCATATTATTCAGAAAAAAAAAGAGACAACTGGGCAGCCCATTACACTTGCATTACACAACGGCCAAATTGTAATACAGCTTCACTATGAGTAAAACTAATTAATGAATAACCCTTCTGAAGTGCCAAATTTTAATACAGCTTTAGCAGAGAGTGTGATAAAGTCATAATTCTCACAGTTAGATCTAGTCCACTGGAAAAATTCAACTTTATAGAAACACCTCTGACCCGTAGTCCAAAACAAAAAACTTATCTTCGCCTAACAACTAATGTTTGACAGAGGACATATCTTTGCATGGTAGTTTCAATCCATGTGTCCATGCTATGTCCCACAAGCTCTGGTTGCTATTAAGAACATTCTCAGTAATTTTTTCTTGCTACAAACTTTCATTCAGGTTGTTTTCTGTTATGCAAAAGAGGGATTGTGGTCGATATTCTTGGAGTCCCAGCCCAAAGAGGTCCGAGGCTGTAGGCCTGGCCTGATGTTCCTCAGCTTCGCATCCATTTTTACAGAATCCTAGCATACCAAAAATATTACAACACCACCTTCCCCACTCATCTTCATCGGAAGTAAAGATATCTATATTACTGTAATTTTCTAGAGATATTATCATATCATCAGCGAATCACTGAAACATTATATAGTTTATTACAACAACATGTGGCTAAAAGCTGAATTGGTTGCAAGAGATACACACAGCAAAAATTACATTTGTGAATATACTTAAAGCACATAAGCATGCCCACAAGTAAAATAGAGATTTACAATTTTGTGCTTGGAGATTCACAATTTTGTTTGATAATATATGTGCATTAGCAAATGCTCCTGTGTAATACAGATAATCTTCAGTAATATTTTTTGTGTTTGCAATCCTGTTTATTTCATTCTTGCTTCATATTTTCTATTTTGTCATTCTTGAGCAGCAAGTAAGATTGTTTAAATCTTTTCCTCTATTTTTGGCTTACTAGGTAGGAATAATTATGTGCATGTGGTATAAAAGATGATTTGTTTGAATATAATGATCAAAGTTCTAAATTTCCTTTGGATGGCATTCAGGTGGTAGTGATTGGAGCTCCTGCTCATCGTCTCGAAGTTTTTAAAAAATTTGGATTTGAACACACTATCAACATATTAGATGTGAGAACTCTCTGCCATGAAAGTCATATTAGTACACAAACTATTGTAAATACTTAAAATAATTGTGGTTTGTTTTGCATCAAGATAGCTTTTCAGGTGCAAACAGAAATGGCTTGTGAGAAAACAAATTAAAGTTCTAAACCATAAGGATCTTAATTCTCTCACAGTGTTATTAATGAATATCTGGTTTACAGATTTCTGATCCTGCGGAGAGGAGGAAATTAGCTATGAAAATGATGGGAGACAAACTTGCCGATGTTGTAATTGAAGCAACGGGACATCCGGAAGCTGTTTCAGAAGGAATGGAACTCTGTAGAGATGGTGGAACATATGTTGTTGTGGGCCAGTACACTGACAATGGAAGCGTTAGCATTAATCCTCATTTCTTGATCAACCGCAAACACATCACAATCAAGGGATCTTGGGGTTCAGATTTCAGTCACTTTTACAGAGGTGTGCAGTTTATGGACAAAAATTCCCATCTACCATGGGATTTAGTGGTCAGCAAATGTTTTGATCTTGAGGACGCAGAACAGGCCATTGCATGTGTAGAAAGACTAGAGGTCTTTAAAGTCCTCTTAAGACCCACTAAAAACAAATGAACAACCACCTATGAGAGGAATCATGTGTCTGCTACCAACGGAAATGGTTTATGTACTGATGTTTTGGCATTTTGGTATTAATTCTTAATATTGATACTCCCAAGTCTGCAAACACACAGTTGATTGTTGCAGCATTTGTTTGTTCCTGCCATAGCATGGAATTATAGGAGGCAGTTTACTTAAACAGTGATTACTAGTTTTATTTTGCACCAATCAAATTTTTATTATTTTATTATATTATTATTTTTTATGTTTATCTTTTTCTGAAGTAAAGACACAATTTTTAACTTAAATATGGTTCAAAATTATTTTCATCAATTTTATTGGCTTAGAAGTTTGAGCGATATGGGCAAT
Organism: Thuja plicata; assembly: GCA_018584345.1. Classification (NCBI taxonomy): domain Eukaryota; kingdom Viridiplantae; phylum Streptophyta; class Pinopsida; order Cupressales; family Cupressaceae; genus Thuja; species Thuja plicata. The sequence continues at coordinate 1,055,473 of MU226703.1, forward strand.
TATTGCGCTTGAACTATGTAGATTGATTCAAATATGATCTCTCCAGTTTTTACTTTTGCCCTTTTTTCCTTGATTCAATCCCTACATATCAGTCTCATTAAGGAGCGATTGGTTTATGTGATTGCACAAGATACATCATCAGGTTGAAAGGAAGGTTTCTCAATACAGACATTCAAAGCCAATTGTCGGGATGGTTTTCGAAATGCCTGTCCGGATTCCGTAGGTTAGATTACGTACCTAAACCAGGTGCTTGCTGATTCTTCCAACATATTGATCTGCAGATCATTCGGAAGATTATGTCTTACAGATGGGAATAATTTCAAATGCATGGTTTGGTGATTAGAGCTCAACTGCGAGTGACAATAGGATTCATGGCACACCATCATCTGGGCTGCAGAGGCAGTCGAGCGGAAGCAGTTATGCTGGTAGTTTTCTTTTAGGGGATTTCCCCCTACCTACTCTCTCACATTCCTTTGTTTTGAATGCTAGTAATTTTGCCTTCATTAATGCACTTTATGAAGAGGGATGTAAGTATGTTAATGCGAGAACTGGGGGTAAGTATAGTGATGGCTCTGCAAATAGTTGGACATAGCAGACTGAAGAGATATAAATTGAAATCGACTCTTGCGCTATGCCTTACGACAGAAGTGCCTTTGACAGATGAACTTCATTCCCTTGTCAATGATTTTTTGGCAGCCCTTCATGACACCTTTAAATTCTGTTAAAACATCGGAAGCTGCATCTCATCGTTTTCGCCAGGTACATATCTTGAATTTTCATCTGGCTATTTGTTCCAAACTTTTTTAGATTCATGCCTTTGCAGATTCGAAAAACCTGCTTGGTTTAACAGTTTGCAATAGGATTTTTAGTGGACTATTTCTTTTCTCTTTTCTTTCCAATTATTTAATATTCTATAATACTTTGCATGATTTTGATACGGGTTTCACTTCTTCCTGGCATAGACTTGGTTATTAACTCTGGTTTGAGATCAAGCAAGTTGAAGCAACAGTCAGATGATTATTGAATGTTTTGAAGTGCTGGTTGGAGCTGTGAAGACGGACGGTGGACCCCTCTTCCAAGCAATACTGGAAGCTACAGAAGTTCTCAGTCATTAAGCAGCAACCTACATGCATACAAAACCTTGATTCATACTATTGGGAATCACTGAAGGCTAGTTGTCTCTTCAACAAGCATTGCAACCTGCAATATAGTCCTCTGTTAATGACTGTTTCCAGCCTTAAGGAGGTCAGGTTCTTTTTCAGTATTACGACTTTGAGCATATAATGAGATTAGGTTTGAACTCTACTTTCACATTTAGATTATAGATTTCATGTACAGATTTTTCACTGTCTTTCCAGCATATGAATTTATGTTATTTTGTATTTCAACTACCACTTATTTGGCATCATCGTTCTGCAATAAAACATTCACAAATCTGAAACGAACCTAAACTTAGCTAACCTGCAAAAGCAAAACGTCTTAACCAAGGAAGCATGCAACGTGTTTGACAAAATGTGCGTGAGGGAAATTCAGAAATGTGGATCGACTGTTAGAGGGGTTATTACAGTTTCACGCTTATCATGGAAACAGGCCATCAACGATTTTGCAACTCTTTTATTCTCAGAATTATCCATCTGTCTATCAAGGATTATTGGTTTCTCTCAAGGACGTTTATATGTCTCTACTTCCCTTTTTTCCTTTCTGTCCATATACTTTTCTTCTATGTAGATCAACGAATCTAACTCTTTATTTATGGGTAAAAAACAAACGGCCTGTAAAGTAATTTTGATATTTTACATTACAAGTGAGAAAATGTGTATGATAAATGAATAAAATGAACTTTTTAACTCGTGCATAAATAAAATGAGATGTTCAACTTGTCCAGGAAATGAATTTTTTAGCTGGTGACAAGCAACAACTGTGTAAGCTCTTCACCTTATAATAGTTTTATAGTTAAATAGAAATCAGACTTCCATCTCATAACTGTGCATGGGTTATTGTGTTCTCAATTTTTATATTGAAAAGAAATAATGTGAAAGTTATTTTTAGATTAAAATTGTGTAAATAATCAAAAAGAAATTTTATTATACATAATTTAATAACAAATTATATATAGAACTGAATTTCTGGTTTTTGATTGTGTGTGTTTTTAAGCATCAACGTTTCGGATCACACTCTGTGATCCATCATCAGGATGTTGGATCACTTATCAACGTTTCGGATCACACTCCGTGATCCATCATCAGGATGTTGGATCACGGAGTGTGATCCAACATCCTGATGATGGATCATGGAATGTTGATGCTTAAAAACACACACAATCAAAAACCAGAAATTCAGCTCTAATTTCAATAGATTGTGGAAATCTGATCGATTTAAATTATATATAATTTTAAAAAATTAAACAAAATTCTAAAAACTTCTGCTAGAATTCAACACCCATACAAATACTCTTCCATCTAAATAAATAGATTTGACAGAACCAATTTAACAGAAAGGATTGTCAGAATGCGTATGGTCTTCAAAATGAGTCATTAGCCATAATTTTGCATTAATATATGTAAAACTATTTGCCTCGTTTAGTGTACTTGTGGGCCCCAAGTAACACAATTAAACATGTTGCATTGGCCACTAGTAGGTTTTCTACCACACCATTTCCCATGTGGTGTCACATTACAAACAAATTTTGTAGTTGTGTTGAGAATATAATTTGCACAACAAAGTGCTTTGCCCCAAATTTTGTTGCTATAGATTTGGCTTGTAACATATGGAATGTGAACTCTTAAGTCTTGTTTTTTCATTTTATCAAAAAAAATAAAAATAAATTATTCTTCCAAGACACTGTTTATATGCATAGAAGCATAAATCGTTTGGGAAATAAATTGGTAAATTAGAAGATGATTTTTTGAAAAAAAAAGCGAAAAAACGAATAGAAAACAGATTTACAAAAAAAATGTGAAAAATTGAAGAAAAACAATCAATAACTACTTTTTTTAATATTAAAGGACATTTCCATAACATAGATGATAAAGGACTTGTATAAATAATTCAAAGCACTTGCACAACCTCCTCCTGATATATTTTTAACTTGGAGGGCTCAAACTTTTAGCATTGATTTTGTTTGTATAAATTTCAATCAAGCTATGTTTTGAAGTAGCGCCAAAATATGATGTGGGCTTTCTTATTTTTCAAAATCAGAATGAAGCTTGCTTTGCAAAATATTATCAATAAAAGAAAAACTTCATATTCATATGTAGAATTCATATATACTCAACAAATAATTATATACAAAGTTGGCATGATATATACATATGTGAAGTGATATATACACATGTATATACCAAAACAACTTTATATATGTTGAACTTAGAGATTGAATTACACAAATTATTTAATTTAATTTTGAGTATAGTTTTAAATATCTAGCTATTTGATTAATTGTAAGAACTTATATGTCATAATTGACAAGCTTAAAATGATTATAATGATCATTGTAGGGTTCTTTGTTTTCTCCAAAATAAATAAGGCAAAACTTTGTTACCTTGCTCTTTTAGATCATATCGCAACAAATAAATAAGGCAACTTTGTTACGGTCTTGTTTTGCTTCATATTGCAATAATTTAAATATTTAAAATTTATATCAAACAAAACTAATGTTAAAAAAGAAATAGTATCAACCAAGTTATAGAATATGTTCAATGTACAAAGAGAGGGAACTTTTGTTTGTAATCACCTATCTCCCATGCTACTTCTTGACTCTACAAAACTTTGAGACTTTGCAACACTTTCGACACAACTTTCCTGGTTGCATCTTTCGTGCCACATGTCAATTTCCTAGAGAATCATGTCACGTTTTTGCGGGTTTTTTTTGTCAATGTCGCCTTTAGGGTTTTTGCTAGTTTTCCATAATTTTTTTGTCGATTAACCGTTGGTTTTTGCCAATAAATCGCAAAAAAAAATGTTAAAAGTTGACAAAAAAATCTCAATTTCTTGGGGAATAAATTGTTGTACATGACAACTCCCAATTAATCGCATATAATCACAATTTTTTGCCGTTTTCAGCTTTTATGTTTTCACATAATACCATGACATTGTTGGAGCAATGCACCAAAGCGTGATTCACATAATCACTCCATCTATCTTATCTATATTTTTTGACAATATGATTGGATTATTTCTCCACCATGGTGCTCTACTAAATGAAATTTTCCAAAGGTCAAGGCATAAATTTCATACAATTTCTCTAAGTGTATCTAGATGAATCATCATCAATGGTCAAAATGTTTTTCAATCTAGCAAGAAATGGATGATTTGTATTACACAAATGAGAATGAACAATGTGAACATGCTTCATATCACACCCAACAATATTTCGTGTGATCTTTGTATATGCCTTTTTTTTGGGAGAAACCGAAGGTAACCTATGGACCATTAATTTTGGCCAATCAATTATGTGCTTGTAGATTCTGGTGTCGTAGCCTCTTATGCCACTGATCTATAAACTCTTAAATTTAGTTTTTATGAGTTGAGATTTGTATGCTAACATACTATATTCAGCTTGTAATTCAAATGATTGTTGTTAAAGATATAAAACTAAGAAGAAAACATGTTGCAATAGAATGAATCTGACTAACTAAAGGGTTTATCCTAAAAAGCCTTCGAAGAATGAAAAACTAGTCTGTAGTAGTGGCAAATACCATACTTCTTATATTGAAGTTGTAAATTGGCGATTTTGAATGTATATTCATCTAATATGGAGCTTATTTGTGCTTTGTTTCATATGACGATACAACAATGACAATTCATCAAGAGTGTCTGTGTTGCACAAATTCTAACTACATGAAATGTTTACACTATCTGTAAACAATTGTGAAGCAACAATGTACCTAATACTTATCTATATTTAACAAGAACAAACAATATGTTATTGTACATGTTTAAGCTGTTCTTCTTTGAATTTGTTTACTGAGAACTATTTACTATAAAAATATTTCACATAATACAAATATTAGTTTTACCCCTATTATTTTTTGTCTAGCAAGCTGTTGATTGATATCACTTTATTTATTCTAAATGTTCTCCACTAGGCTGAAAGAAAATTAATCTCAAGAAAAATAAGCAAATCAAAATCGATATAAATTGGCCCCCAATACCTTCTACTCTGTATATAATTGCATTGTTTCCAATAAATTTGAAAATTTTAGGATCAAATTTGTGTTACAATCAAGTTGCTAATGTAATATTGTTAATAAATATATGAAAGAGAAACATGTCACTAACTTCATTTACTTTTCCTTTTTATTTTCTAATCTTTTAAAATATTTTCTATTAAAACTCTTTACAATCTCTTTGCATTTAGCTACATTTTTGGATATAAAACAAGTGTAATGCAAAAGAGAGATAATTTTTAGTTTGCCTTAATAGTGTGTAGTCACCATCTACCCATAAGTGGTGATACTTTATTGCTATTCTTATTATAGCATTATGCTTCTTTTTATTTTTCAAAACTATGACTTAGCTTTGCTTAATTATTAATTTTAATTTAAAAAATCAATATTTATGATGTGGCAAACTACAATTTGAAATATATTAAAATTAAAGTAAAAAGTAAATTTTATTTTCATAATATATCTTATTTGTATGTGACTAGTTTGAAGTTTTTTTATTTAATTAATACTTATTAGTTCATGTCACAACATGGGGGATTATTATTTCTATATAACACTAATCAAATTTGAAAATTTTGTTATATAATTTTTTTACAAATCATTTTCTTTTTATAAAATAAACAGAAATAATTTTAACTAAAATAATTTTTACAATTATTTATTAGCAATGTCATTGGCCAAAAAGTTGAACCCATATGAACGAATTTATTCTGAATATTCTTCACATACAACAACTTTTTTTTATAGCAACAATTATTGTAAAATTATAAAAAAAGGGCTCTGCTCTACAACGAATATGCGAAATGTGAAAGGCAGAAAGAATTTTTTAATAAAACTCGACATGCTTAGATGATGGGTGACGTTCGGGGGAACTGGACTCCCCTTCCTCAAACCAGGCGAGAGGAAGAATGACAAGTTGTTAAACTCGTAGAACTTGGAGGGCGGAAAGAAGAGGATTTTTTTGTCAATCTAACAGATGGAGAAACCAACGACATTTCCAACCTCCAAAGCAGAAGCATTTAGGGCAACCTCAGCCTAGTTATAATAAATTTCAACATCTGCAATTTCTTGAGGAAGGTTTTATAAAACCAGTTCCCAGAAACAACAACTATAAAATCCCTAACCCACATTTCCAGAATATGATGAAGGGGAGAAACCCTAACCCTCATAAGGATCATCAAAAGAAGGCGAACGAATCACAAAAGGAAGAACCCGCGGGGAGGATCCAGATGCTAGATTCCAGACAAGCGAACACCAATTTGAATAAAGAAGACAAGATCATTTTGGAATTTAACGACGAGCTCATTGAACACGCGCAATGAGCATTCAAAAGACATGGGGTTTTTACGAGATGGTGTGGCATCGGTGTTCCTATAGAACATATTGCAGATTGATTTCTCAAAGTTTACAAGGGGTAGGTAAGTATAGCTATTTTGGCAGAAGGTTTCTTATATCTAGGTTGTAAGGAAAGTCTCAAAAATAGTTTTTTAACAGCAAAATCTCCTCGATTTAGGGGTGTAGGTTTTAAATTTCTAGATTGGCAACCAAATTTCAATCCCCAAAACCTAAAACACTTTAAGATAAAGTGGGTTATTTTACTACCGAATATGTCGGTGGAATTAATAAATATTGAAATCATTAGGAAAAATGGGAATCATATAGGAGAATATGTAGGAATGGAAGAAAGGGAGTATGCATATGCAAATTGTGTTTTTGTAGTCAGAATGGACATAAATGTAAGATCTCTAAAACTGATGAAAATTAAAACCAGGGATATGACCTTTGAAATCCATCCAGAATTCTTCAAAGGGAGAGTAGAAGAGGAGGAAAGCGTGGAAGAAAAAGAAAACCTGATTCGATCTTCCCCTCAAGATATGGAGGTGGAACTACATTTTAATGAGTAGCAAGGAGACTTTATCTTAAAGGAGAAACCTCAATATGGTATTGAGGAAATATTAGAAGGGGATATTATGGAGTATAAAAGAGCGAATAAGGATCATGATGGAAGGGATAGGGAAGAGGAAAGGGTAGGGAATAAGGCTTGTGTAGAGGAGAAGGAAACAAAGGAAAAAGAGTCATCCAAGGATATCAGCAAAGAGGAATATAAGGAGTCCTTGAAAAAAATCTTAGATCAGACTGAGAAGATGAGAAGGGTGGTCAGTAATGAACTCGAAAACATTGAGACATGATTTGTGGAATTATTTTGGGAAGAAGAATTAGATAAGGAAGGGAGAGATTCTCAGTAAGCAGATGGTGAGGTACCTCTGGAAGATTTAGAGGAGGCTGGCTGGGAGATGAATGAGATTGAAAGGATGGAATTTGAAAATCTCAATGACTTTTTAGGCTTGGATTTAATCCCGGAAGCGGGGTAGTGTTGGAACACAACCAAGAAGTACTTAGAAGAATGGTGAACACCCTAAATAATGAGGAAGTTGAGAAGGATAGGGAGAACAAAGAGGAAGGAGGAAAGGAGGCAAAAGGGAGGGAAGAAACAACATTAGGAATTGCAATTAAGGAGAAAGGAAAAGATCAAGCAGGTTGTGCTAAAGAACTTAAGAAGAGAGGAAGGAAGTCCTTAAATGAGCTCAGGCAGAAGGATGGAATGGCGGTATGCCAAGCTAGGATCACATCACTTTATGCAGGGAAGGAGAAGTACCTTCCCACAATGCAATGAAGGTAATCACTCAGAATGTTAGGGGCATAATCGCCCCTAACAAACAACGCTTATTAAAGTGCTCCGTAGGCATTTTCAATGCAGAAATGATCCTGTTACAAGAGACTATGTTGGCAGGGGAGGATTTAGAAAGGTTCAAGAAGAAAATAGGAATTCGGGACGTAGTGGAAGAACCTACCATAGGAGCATCTGCGGGCTTGGGAGTATTATGGAATCCTACGAAGGTATTATTTGAAAAATTGGGAGGAGGCAGATTCTAGATATGGGGTAAGGTGAAAAGCATCAACAATAACCTTAACTTTCACATAGTCAACCTTTATGGTCCAACCACCCTTCAAGAAAAATGAGATTTATGGAAAGACATAGATAACCTTTTGAATCCTTCCCGAATCAAACCTTTGTTGTTGGAGGATATTTTAATGCTATTTTGAACTGGAATGAGAAAATGAGAGGTCTAGGGAGGACAACACAGACTACGGAGGAATTCAAGGGATAGGTGGAAAGAAATGAACTTATGGATATTAAGACAAATAATGGGATATTCATGTGGACCAACCGAAGATTGGGATTTAGTAATATAACTGAAAAGTTAGATTGTTCTTTAAAGGTAATTTGATTGACTTACACTTTGAGCTTGAATCCTCAATTCTTCCAACCTCAGGATCAAATCACTTCCCAATAGCTCTTCACATCAAGGAAATCAACAGACCTTATAGGTGCCTATTCAAATTCAAGAAAATGTGGTTTAGGGATGAGAAACTAGTGGATTTAATAGAAATATTGTGGAAAGAAGAAACCTTTGAAGGATCGAGAGCTTATGTATTTATGAAAAAATTGAAAGCAATAAAAATAAGACTGAAACAATGGAATAATGAACACTTTGGCAACATATTTGAAACAAAAGAATCAGTAGAAAAAGAATTAGAAGAATTAAACGAGGTCTTCAAGGAAGGAATGGACAAGGAAAGAATTATGAAAGAAAAATAATTGCTTAGCAAGTATGAAGATGTCCTGGCTAAGGAAGAAATATACTGGAGACAAAAGTCCAGAGATGTATGGTTAGCTGAAGGAGACAAGAATACTAAAATTTTTCATAACAACACTAAGATTAGATGAAACGTTAACATGATTTTAGAAATTAGGAAATCTAATGGAACCATGTCAGATAATCCACAAGATATAGCTAGAGAGGCGGTTTCCTTCTCTGAGAACCTTCTGAATAACAAATAGGGTTCTAGATGGGAACCTCAGGAAAACATTCTAAGAAATATTCCTACTCTTATTAATAGATAACAAAATAAGAGAATAAACTCTAAGTTTACGAAGGAGGAAATTGAGAAATCCTTAAACCAACATCATCCAGATAAAGCCTCGGGGCTAGATGGTTTTCCGATTTTTTTCTATCGAGAATGTTGGAATTTCTTAGGTGAGAAAGTGACAAAAGTTCTGGAAAGTATCAGAAACTCAAGTAAAATATTAAAGGAGTTGAAAAAAACTTTTATAATGTTAATTCCCAAAAAAGAGAAAGCAGTAAACTGGGATGACTTCAGGTCGATCACTATGTAATACTATCTACAAACTATTAGCCAAGATGATGGCGAACATGATCAAGGAATTATTACCAAAGATTATATCAGAAGAACAAACATGATTTGTTCCCGGGAGATCAATCTTGAATGGAGTTATTATAGCTCAAGAGGCAATCCATTTAGTACAATGTAACAAGGTTCCTAGTATGCTTATAAAACTAGATATTAAAAAAGCATGTGATAAAGTAGATTGGAGGTTCCTATGTAGGTGCTTGAAAGCCTTTGGCTTCTCTAACCAATGGATTAATGTAGTTTTCGAATGTATTTCCACTCCTAGGATTTATGTAATAGTAAATGGATCCCCAGAGGGATTCTTTGAAATCTCAAGGGGGATCCGTCAAGGGGATCTGCTTTCCCCTTTTTTGTTTATAATCATGGTTGAAGCCTTAGGCAGGTCTTTAACGCTCGAGCAAAGGAACAGGGGCTAGTGAAAGGTATTAAAATCACAAGCGAATTAGATGCAAAAACTCACCAATAATTGATTTTTTAAAAATGATTCCTCCCGCATGCTCTCCTGTGTGCTCGGTGACTCCCACGTGCTCTGCTCCCGCTACACATTCTCCTACGCGCTTTGAGATTGTTTCAGCGCATGCGTTGATGAAGGTTGTTGTTGGGTCCTCCTCGCCTGTGTTGATTCCTTCCTTTGTGGTGCCACTTGCTTCTCCCATTTGTCCTATTCCGTTGGGGGAAGTGGTGGCGACGATACCTTCTGTGATTGCAGCTAGGGCTTCTGTTATAGTCAGAAAAAAATGGAGTCCTACCCATCGCTCCTGGTCCTGCGGTCTCTTTGGCTCTGGGGGAATCTTTTGCGAAGATTGTCTCCAAGAATACAGTGGTGGAGAAAGAATCTAGGATATCTACTCTGGTTCTTGTGTGTGGTTCACTCTCGGTCAAGCTCTCTTTTGAGGCCAAAGGGGATTTGGAGCACAACATAGAGATTTTTATTGCTCATGGGTTGATTTGCCACTTTCGGGGTTTCTGGCCAAGTCTTCCCCTTTTGCATGATTGGATTAATCATAAATGGGAACCTTTGCTTTCAGGTACGGTTCACATCTTTCCTATGGAAAAGGGGTTTTTCATTGCTAAGTTTGATCGGGCTGAAGATAGAACAAAGATTCTATGTGATAATTTTTTCTGCTGGGAGGAAGACAAATTTATGCTTATGATTAAACCCTGGCATCAGGACTTTAATCCTTCTTATGAAGTCTTTAATAAGGTCCCTATATGGGTTAGAATTCCTAATCTCCCTCTTCACCTTTGGCATGACTCCATTCTTGAGGAGGTGGGGGAGGCTTTGGGAGATTTTTTGATGTTGGATCTTGATTCCTTCAATATATATCATTCCACTTTTTCTCATCTTTTAGTTGATCTTGACATTTCGAAGGGTCTCCCAGCTGAAATCCAAATAGAATAAACTTTAGGATCTTGGATCTAGCAGCTTGACTATGAGGGTATTCCCTTCAGGTGTCACAAATGCTTTAAGACTGGCAACATCTCTTCCCAATGTGGTCTGGAAATTAAGAAAAATAAATCTTCTCCCTCCTGGTGGAAGGGGGTTTCTTCTCAACATCATTATGTTCAGAAATGTTCCTCTCAGTCTAGTTTGACGGATGATTATGTTATTCCCCCAGTTGCCCCTTCTATGGTGGTTGTTGGTTATAACTCTGTTTCTGCTCTTTCTCCACTGGTTGTTGTTGTTGGTGGATCTGTTGGTGTTGTTCTTGTTCCTTTTCCATCGGCTATGGTTGCTAGCAGGTTTGGGGATGTTGGCTTAGCTAGGGTGTTGGGCCCTACTTGTTCTGGCTCGGCGCCAACTCCTCTGTCAGATAGATCTTTGGTTGGGGTTATTGATGGCCCGATGTTGGATGTTTCGATGGATGATTCTATTCGCCTGCTGGGAGCTAGGCCTTTAGTTGTGGATCCATTATGCTGGCAGGATGAGTCTGCCAAGGTTGATAATGGGTGGACTACTATTAAAGGAAAATATTTTAAAAGGTCTTCCTCTTCGTTTGATATGACCCTTCGGTCCCATAAGAAGGGGATGAAAGGATAGTTCTCTTTCTTAACGTTGTTGATCTCCATTGACACATCTATTGTTGCGTGTTGGTAAAGTTTCTTTTGTGTTCTTGGTGGGGAGTGTTTCTCTTAGGCTTTGGCTGTTCTTTTTTGTATTGGGATCTATCTTTCCTCTATCTCAAGATCCTTCTGTGTACAGGATTTCAAGGCCCCTTCAAAACATGTTGTTACCTTAATAAAAAACAACTCACCAACAATTCATGGATAATAGCATGTTATATGGGAAAGTGGAAATAGAAGAAGCTAGGGGAATTAATAAAATATTAGGAGCTTATTCAAAATCCTATGGGCAACTTATTAATAAAGAAAAGCCAGAAATCTTCTTCTTTAATACGGAAGTTAACTTATAAAATGAGATTTCTAACATTCTAGATTTTAAGAAGGGTCAACTACCAGCTAAATATTTAGGGCTTCTGATAGATAAAGGGAAGAAAATCATGGGAATATGGGACAATGTAATGGAAAAGGTGGAGAAGTGAGTTGAATACTGGAAAGGGAAATGACTATCTATAGCAGGAAGGGTAACAATGCTTAAATCAATCCTATATGATCTACCAATATACCAAATGACATGCTATAATATGGCGAGTAAGATCAGGAAGAAAATAGTCCAGAAGTTCAGAACTTTTTCCTAGCAAGGATCAACAGAGAAAGCAAGGATGGCGATGGTAGCATGGGACAAGATATGTAGCTCCCGCAAAGATTGAGGGGTAAACCTTAAAAACATCAGAGATCAAAATATGGTTGTAGGGGCAAAATTGGTATGGAGAATAATTAGGGATCCAAAGTCTAAATGGGCTAAGATTATAAGACACAAATACTTAAATGGGAATGATTCATTGAGTATCTTACGTCATGAGAACCCTCAGGGGGGTCAAGGGTATGGAATTTTATAAAGTAGTGTAGACCCATGATAAAAGAAAAAGTATCTTGGAGCATAGGGAATGTCGGTCTAGCTCTTTTTTGGGATGACTCTTGGGGAGGTTACCCAGCTCTAAACTCTCTTTTAGAAGACCAAGAGACTATTTCATATCTCAAAAATCAGATAGGCATCTATGTCAAAGATTATATTGCTATACCTAGTGGGAATCCGGCCTTAGGTTGGCACTGGGAGCTAGATAGGAACCTTAATATACCCGGGACTTTAGGGCCAAGGTGATGGAGATCCTTGAGGCTCATCTTATATCTCCTAACCCTAAAGAGGATAGAATAGTGTGGACAGAGGCAAGGAATGACAAATATAACACCAAAGGTGGTTACAAAATCCTTTACAAAAAATACCAGTATAATAAATCCGAGTTGCCAATAGACTTATGTTGGGATAAAGAATGCATGCCAAAGGCTGATATGTTTGCATGGGCGACATTGCAATACAAAATTATCACGGCGTAATGGTTTTAGATGATGGGATACCAGGGACCATCTAGATGTCCCTTGTGTAAGAAAGAAGAAGAAACAGTGGATCATATCCTCCTGAACTGTGAAGTTACTGACAAAGGTTTGTTATGGTTATTGAATAGACTAAATGGGAATTAGCCCTACCATATAAGATAATAGATCTATTCAAAATTTGGCCTAGAATTAGGAGCAATGACTTGTATGGAAAATTATGGATTATAGCCCCCTCCCTCTTGATTTGGGAAGTTTGGAAGGAGAGAAACAAGAGGATTTTCAAAGACTCAAAGATGGAGGTAAAGCAATTTTATAATAAGTTAGAAGCAACCATAGTAGAAGTTGTCAACAGTAGAAGTGGTGTGGGGAATCAAGGTGTGAAATTCTGAAATGGGATGATAAAATAAGACACAAATGGACAGGCCTTAAAATCCCCCTGAATGATTTTGTTAAGAAATAATCTGACTAGATGAGAAAAGCTTGTGTATAGAAAGCTCCCTCAGCTTGATGGCACAAATTGAACTTCGATGGAGCCTTAGGGGAAAATCCAGAAGTTGTGGGTATAGGATGTTGTATCCACAACTGGAAAGGAGAGTTGGTTGCAAGATTGGCATACCCCATAGGGGTGAAGTCCAATAATGTTTTTAAATTCACTGCATTGTTGGAAGGATTAAAGCTCTACAATAGGTTGGGAATTGATAAAGTGGAAATCGAGGGAAATTCGACCCTTGCAGTGAATGCTATCAGGAAAGAAGTAAATTTGCACTTGTAGTTGGATGGGATAGTCAAACAAATAATGGGGATCTTGGACCTCTTTAATCACTTCACTATTAACCACATCTTTAGGGAAGGTTACAGGGTGATAGAAAAGCTTGCCAATCTAGGGATGGATGGGGAAAAAATAGGTATAGGATGAATAGCCAAGCTCTAGCTTTCCTCCAGATAGATTATGGTATAAACTTAGTATAAATTGGGGATTTAGGCTTAGATTGGCAACCGAAGATTCTAGCACTGGACAATATCAACATCACCCAAGGTGGTGGTGTGTAGCCTCATAATCATCTTAAGAAATGAGCTTTTAGGAGGAGACTATCTTAGTTTTCCTTAGCAATTGATAGTTAAAGACAATGGAGGGGAATTCTTCTTCTTTCTCGGCATAGGTCGAGGCTATTCGATATCCTCAGCTTTCAGGACTTGAAGATTAGATAAAAGTAAGTATTTAACCTTTATTGAATACTATACAGATAACCCTGGATTCCCATTTAGCTTAGACATCCTTCACAAATAAATATACAAAATAAATGTATATATATAAAGATCAATATAAAATATAATTATTAAGGAACAAAGGTTAATATATTTATAGCCACACATATATCTATATATATTTCTCGGATGTGTGTGTGTGTGTGTGTGTGTGTGTGTGTGTGTGTGCGTAGATATATTATATATGTATGTATA
>MU226703.1:1070009-1098355 GCA_018584345.1 Thuja plicata
ATATATATATATATATATATATATATATATATATATATATATATATATATATGAATTGGTCTAACAATCGTGCTCTACATTAATTCCAAATATATAATCGATAACATATAATCATGAAAGACTAGGGAAATCCCTTACTTTAAGAATTTCATATTAATCACATTCCTAAAAGGCATTATTGTCAGAAATTTAGTGTGAATAGATCTTAAAGTTGTGCACTAAATTCTAAGAGTGGTCTAATCTTTAAATAATTAGTACAAAACTCAAAGATATGATGTGAGGCTGAGACTAGATGAGGTATGACAATCAAGCAAAATCTTATGAATAAAGTTGATAGAACCAAGGGATGGTAAATTCATAATCACTTCCAGACTTAGAGAAAACGTAGGCATAAAGTTTAATAAATCCCACATGTATTGGGGCTTTTAAAAAGCCGAGGGAACGCTTACTGAGCTCATAACATTAGAGGAAGAAATAGAGTTGGAGAGAAAGATGGATAAACCAATTCGGATGAAGCTTGAGAAGAGAGAGATGTCATTCTGGGGTGAAATAACAGAGTTGAAGCTGGGGAAGATTACGAAGGCTAAGCATAATATGATTTTTAGAGCGGTTATGAAGATTGTAGGTAAGGAATTCTTCATGCTTAAGGATTGTCCCAAAAATAATACTGAGGTGATAGCGATGTTTGTAGCCACTATTCTTCATGTGGATACAGATAAGGCAACGATTAGGGATTTATGCTTTAGCCTCTTTGAGAAATTCCTTCTAAAGGAATTGGATATGGTCCTTGAAAATATTGATAACAACCTCTGCACTCCTAAGCGCAGTGACTATGGAGTTAAAGATCGACCGGTCCAAGTCTATCCCATTCTGATTATTGAGAATTACAAGGCATTTGAAAAAAGGCTTCTGGCAATTAAAAGAAATTGGATGTTTCTTCTAAGTCTAATGTAGGTTAGGGTATGCAAGGACTAGAAAGGCCTAGACTGGTTTATGAAGGTAGAAAAATTAAACCACAACGATGATGAGGACATAGAGGGATGTCGGGCTAAGGAGGAGCCTAAATCTCGGGGCAAGGAAGAAGTTAAGAATGTCTAGGGTTTAATCTTGGTTTATAGATACATCCTAATGGTATAGGCTCAATAGATAGCTAAGTTTGTTTTTGTTTTTGTAGATATGGTGAAAGTATTAATGTTGCAGGATAATAGACTTATACTATGGATAATATTACGACTCAAAGGCCATGAAACGACGGATATGCCTTTGGTAAATAGTAAAGATAACAAACTTTAATTTTGGTATTTTGGATGGAATTGTCTAAGGAGGTGAAATCTTATCTTTAATTTCATCTGGTAAAATTTTGGTTTCCTATTTATTCTGAAATTATGGTAATTTACACTAAGTTAGGATTATGCATGTTGTGCCTTGGTAATTAAGATAGCTTAGCTTTTGTATCTAAAAACTATGTTAGGATTTTCCTTGTGAAAAAGAGAATGTATAATTAAAGGAAAATGACACTCTGGGTTAATCGGCAAAAGTTTTGTAAGTCATGGAATTTTAAGAGAGCATCATTGATGAGAGGTATGCTAGAGCATGAAAATTCCTTTTTATAATTTTGTGGGGAGGACTTCTTTCACTACATCCCTCTCTAATGGGCGTAAGGAACTGTGTTCTGTGTGGTTTCAATCATGTAGTAATTGCAATTACATGTGTGTGTGTGTGTGTGTATATATGTATGTATATAATGTATATGTATGTATATGTACATATATCTATATATGTATACATATATATGTATGTATATATATATGTGTGTGTGTATATTTATATATACATATATATGTCTATATATATATATATCTATATATAGATATATGTATATCTATATTTGGATTGAGTGATGAGGAAGAAGATTGGAGGAATTTTGAATAATGATGTCATTAGTAGTCAACTATATTTGACTAAAAGGGTTAATTACAATTTTCACTAGCAAAGTGATGTCAAATATCAATTTCGATCCCGAAAATGGATATAGAACCGTCAAATTAGAGCTAGGTATGTAATTTTCACGTCAATCAAAGCAAGTTGAAAATTAGGTCAAAGTGGGGCCAAAGGCTATATAAGGGGTCAAAAGGGTCATTTTCAAATCATTTTCCCCTTCCAACTTTAGAATTTTAAAACCCGTATGTGAGCAAAATGGTGGTCCCACTGCAAAATCATTGATTTGAGCGAATTAGGAGGCACAATCAGCCCCGTAACTACTCGCCTCTAGTGAGTAGTCAAAAAAAATCTTTTTGGATTTATTGCTTGTAAATTTTCATTGGTTTTTTTCATGCTTTGAGTTTTTTTAGGTCATAGGTCCCATTTACTTGTACGAGAAGGTGGGAAATTTTGTACAACAAACTGCCCAGAAATAGTTTGTTGTATCAGTCCATTAGTTTTGTCGCATGGGAAGAACTCTTGACTCATACAAGTCCTTTCATGAATGTCTAGTATGTCATCTAGTCCTATGTATTTACTTGTATCATATTGTTTTTTCGTGCGGTTCATAATCTTTACTCGTATGAGTTTTTATACCAGTGATCCTATCTGTACTTTGTCGTATGGGGAACATTGAGCCTTTTTCAATGCCTTAATGCCAAAATTCATTTTTTTATGATCATGGATTTGGATTCCTTGGTGTATTTCTCATCTTATCTATCATTCCTTGCACCTTCATTCAGCACTTTGAGCCTGATTTTTTATCGTTTACTGACGATTTCCCATTGTTTTCTTTTTGCAGGCACAACTACCTAATATTTAGTTTAGATCGACTTATCCACCAACCATGAGGTTAGTGAGAGACTTATCAGATGCATAGAGAGAACATATCAGAGAGTGTGGATTTGGATGGTTGCTAGATATGCCTAACATCCATGTTAATCATGGGTTTCTCACAGCTTTGGTTGAGCATTTTCATATTGAGCATAATACCTTTCATCTTCCTACTCGAGAGATCACTATTAATCCAGAGGACATCTACAGGATTATTCAGACTCCATTTGTTGGGGAGAGAGTGGAGTATAACATGGCTCCTCGACTAGGTATCTAGGGTCTTATACGGGCATTTCATGATTACACCATTTTGGACCAGGATATCACCTGGGATATCATGGTGAGAAGATATGGGGCTCAGTTTCCACTTGCCTTTGTTATGGAGGGATTCATTGGTTGTTTCATTATGGCAGATAGAGGCCAATAGGGATTCCTTTGTAGATGAGGCATGGTGCTAGCGATACTTCTCATCAGGCTGGAAAAGTTAGGTTGGGGTTAGTGCCTTCTTGCACATATGTATCATGAGATACACTAGGTGGTATTCTGAGGTACTAGGGGCATGGCCATAGGAGTGTTGGTCTTATAGGTATGGGCATGGGAACACCTTCCCATTAGCAGGTCAATTATAGAGGATCCATGGCAGGATGGTTAGTCGTTTGTGTATAGGTACTCAGGTTTCATTACATAGCCTCACTTGGGGAAGATAGATTACTAGAGGCGTCAGCTTGACAATCTTGCCACAATGTCTTGGAGGCCATACATGGGGACAAAGGCCTGGGAGATTGGAGGTCTCAAATGAGAGACTAATTTAGCTAACGCCCATTGAGTGGGAGGACTTCTTCTGTGATTGAGCACTTTGTTGCTTCGCAGGTTTTGAGGCAGTATAGATGTCCTTAGAGTATATCACAAGAGTTTACTGCATATGCTCATTTTGTAGATGAGGAGCGACATGGGTGGGCTCCTAGATTATCTCCCTTCCTTTCATCTTAGTAGATTGCGTAGATGCGGAGGCTATCTTGGGACTATTTGGATGATATTGCGGATGTGGGGGTCACTCCTAAGTACTGGGATTATTTTACACAACATCCTTTCCTGAGATTTACTAATATGGAAGAGAGAGTTCCTCGAATCGACGAGAAGGATGCCCCACCATAGGATTAGAGAGCTCGCGATAGAGCATTGAGGGATACAATTCCTAGGAGAACAAGAGGAGACTCTAGTGCTAGTTCGAGTAGAGCACTAGTAGCAGGACAACAATGTAGGGAGAGCACAACTTTAGGATCAGTCAGAGTTGATTTTCCTCCTGTGGGTTCAATATATGTAGAGTTGGGGGAGGCACCACAAGGTCCTAAGGATGATCCAGCTCGACAAGTTGTCTAGAGGAGGGATGCACAAGTGGGTGAGGGTGAGGAGGAGGGACTGAGGGAGAAGACTCCATAGGACGTGATCCGGGCTTTGAGAGGGCGGATCAGAGGGTTGCAGCTACAGCTGGTAGCTGCGTAGGCTTAGGTTATAAAGTGAAATTGCACAATCGTAGAGCGAGATCAGAGGATTGAGGGATTCATATCCGAGCATAATTTCCTTCAGCATGATCTTACCCACCAGACTAGCAGGACAACATATTATGTCGCAACATCTATCATAGCAGTGCCATTGGTGAAGTAGGTACCTCCATATTCATAGTACTTGGTGAGATTTGAGGGAGCGTGCACACCACCAAGAACAAATGCACCTCCTCCTCTTGCACCTCGAGATCGTGAGGGAGGGAGAGAATCTTGATATTCCTCATTTTGTCTTATCCCATTCTTATTTTGAGATACACAAATGTATACATGATTCATTTGCATCGAGGATGTACCTTTTGCTCGAGAGAACATGATCACATTGTTGTAGACATTTTGATATATATATGATCAATTCATGGTCGTTGGATGTATTTTGATGTCTTTAGTACATACTTTCTTATCTACTTTCTCATGTAATGTCATTGATTAGATTAGCATCTTGTATGTTGATTGATTTTCTCACGTATCTTGGATAGAAGTTCTTTGGGAGATGTATCATGTTGGTATCTGCTTATCATGTATCATTCTCTTATCATTTTATCTCTTACATGAACCCTATTTTGTTGATGTACATTGTAGTACCACCTGAAAACCATTTATGCTTGGATCTAATGTAATAGCATTGCAGTTTATGCCCCTTGTATGATTGATTCTAACCCTTTCTTGCAGGTATATAGCCTTTGAAATCGTAGGTCAGTGAATGCAGTTGACCACTTCGGCGAAGGGTTAAGGAGATAACTTCTTCAATGTTATAATTTCATCATGAAATGAAATCCTAAAATGGTATTCAACCTATAATGCAAGTATAGTCACTGATTCTGAGGGTCCTTTTGTCATCATCGAGCTTTTGGGACATTAGAGTCGATACAACCCTTACTGGTGCCACTATGACCATAAGGATATGTGTATGATTTTCACTTGATAAAATGTGAGAAACCAACATAAGCATCGAGGTATTAGGGCCAAGATGACTTGAACATTATTTCCAATTGATATTGCAAGGGTACACCAGTATCGAGGCATACAAAGTCGAGATAACCATGAGTGTGATCTTGCGAAAACAAACAAATTAATAATAGACAAGTTGATAGTTTTGACCTCACCTTGGCGTACAAATAAACAAATTCTAGGTATGTGAGGTGGATTCTCCTTAATGTGGAGGCTCTTATCACAGACACCTGGTTTATTTGATGTTGATGGATCATCAAGACCACACCAACAAGCAAATCAAAGAAAAATAAGCAAAAAGTATTGATAACAGACAACATTCAAGAAAATGTTCGTCTTACTTTCCAACAAGTGATGAGTGTTTTTCTGTGTAGGGTATTGAGAAACATCATTGTTCTTGTGGGTGCCTTGTGTTGAGAAACACAATTGTGCATTTGAGTGTTATTAAGCCAATATTAAGGTTTGTGGTATATTATCCAATGTGTGTTGGGAAACACATATGTGTCCAAATAGGTAGTGTTAAGAAACAATGTTGATTAGGGTGTTGAGAAACACCGATGTGTCAATGGAAAACTGTTTGGTGATTGAGAGACTAGGATAACTGACTTTGGTTGATGGGATGACTGACAAGATGCAGATTTGGTTGCCGAAATTGCTAGGAAATTTCCCTTATCAAGGAGTGAGTTCCTAAGACTAAGACATCAACCAATTCCAAGCTATGGTGGTGAGACGCCAGTTGAGATGAGTTGCACAAGGTCACAACAGTGACTGGAAGCATATGCAAGCAAGTTGAAGCCTCTGTGAGCAAAATAGCCAAGTTACGCATTGATAGATGGAGCACTGATTACAAGTGACACCTATTTGCCAGGTTTTCACCACTTGGCAGAAGTACTATTTTTTCTATCGAGGTACTTGTTTACCAAGTTTTCACCAAGGCACTTTTTGCTTTTCAATTTTTTTAATATTTTTTCACTTTTTTAGTTTTTTGTATTTTTACTTTTTATTTAGTTTTTTGTTGATTCATCAAGGTGCCTATTTTCCAGGTTTTCACCAGGATGATCATTTTTTTCAAGACTTTTTCCAATTTTTATGCTTTTTACTTTTTGTGGTATTTTTTCAGGAACATTTTCTCTGTACAGGAACTGCTCTTCTCTCAAAATGTCTAGCTGTAGAAACTTTTGAGTGGATTGTGTTGATTGGATCAAGAAATATTTCTCCTTGTAGAGTTGATAGTTGATAGGCTCTAGATCCAAATGTTGCAGTAATCATGAGGGGACCCAACCAGTTGTGTTCAAATTTTCCCTTCTATTCACGATTTTGTTGATTCTTCAAATTCTCTTTGAGTACAAGATCACCAACCTAAAACTCTCGGTGTCTCACTTTCTTTTTATAGATTCTAGACATTCTTTTTTGATAGATCCTGAGATGGTCAAATGCTTCTTGTCTCATTTCTTCGAGCAGCTCTAATTCTTGAATTCTAGAAATCGGGTAATCTTCATCAGTTATAAGTCCTTGTAAAGGGACCCTGGGTGATGGTATTTATACCTCAATAGGTAATATTTCTTATGTGCCATATACCAATGCAAATGGTGTTTCCCATGTAGGCATCCTGATACTAGTCTTATATGCCCATAGAGCCATATTTAGCTGGAGATGATAATCTTTTCCTAATTTTCTCATTGTTCTATGTAAGATTTTTAGTATGTTTATGTTTGATGCTTCATCCCGTCCATTCCCTTGCAGGTAGTAGATAGAGGAATAATGTTGGGTGATATATAATTTCTTACATAATTCATCAATGTCTTTGTTCTTAAATTTTCCCCCATTGTCTATTATAATAGAGGAGGGTATCCCATACCTACAGATATTATAATTTAGGATGAACATTGGTACTTGTTTTTTGGTCGCCTTGATAAGCGGGACTGCTTTGACCCACTTTATGAAGTACTCAGTGACTGTGATGATGAACTTGTGTCTTCTAGATGAGGAAGGATATATTTGACCCACCAGGGCAAATACCCATTGTTGAAATGGATAGTGTGTGATAAAAGGCAATAGCTCTCGAGTGGGATCATGGATTAGGTTACCATTTAGTTGGTATTTCTTGCAGTATTTGTCGAAATGAACAACATATGTCTCCATGGAAGGCCAATAGTACCTGACTGTTAGGAGTTTCTTGGCCAATGAGAGACCATTGGAATGAGACCCACAAATACAATCATGGACATCCTTTAGCACACGTTCAGACTCTTCGGGTTCTAGGCACCTAAGAAGAGTATCATCTAGACCTTGTATATATAAGTCGTTAGCTATGATCAATAAATGTGATGCATTTCTTACAAGGTTTCTCTTTTCATTTCTAGATAGACCATTAGGGATTATCTGGTCTTTTAGGTATGAGTATATTTGGTTATATCTAGAGTATTATGTGCCCACAATTGAACCAGGAAGTCATAGCATAATTGATTCTCTTCCAATTGTAACATTAAGGCTAGATTAGCCATGACATCATCTTCTTTGTTCTCTTCTCTAGGGACTTGTTGGAATGTGATAAATACAAAGTACTTTATCAGGTCATCAACCTTTCTCTTGTATGGTGTGATCTTTTCATCCTTAGTCTTGTATTGATCATTAACTTGGTTGATTACTAATTGAGAGTCTCTTTAAATGTGTAGTTCCTTGATTTTCCACTCGGTATCTAACTTTAATCCATTCACTAAGGCCTCATACTCAACAACATTGTTTGTGCAAGGAAAAATCATCTTGTAAGATTTAGGGAGTTTATATCCTTGTGGAGTTATGAATAGTACACCAACTCAAGACCCTTGTTGTGTGAACGATCCATCAAAGAAAATTTTCCATGGGTGTTCTGTCAAATGTAGGATAGCTTTGTCAGGGAACTTGATGATTAGTGGTTTGATGTCTTGAAGAGGAGCATCTGTCAGGTGATCAAAAATGATTTTCCCTTTGATGACCTTTTTTCCATGTATTCAATGTCAAATTCATTGAGTATCATAACCCATTTTTCTAGTCTTCCAGTCAAGGTTACTTTGTTTAATAAGTACTTCAAAGGATCAATTTTAGTGATTAACTTAACCAAATGTGCCAACATGTAATGTATGAGATTTTACGAGGCGAATACAACTGCTAGGCAAGATTTTTTTATGATTGTGTAATTGTGTTCATAGGAAACCATTGTTCTGTTGATGTAGTAGATGGATCTTTATTTCACTGTTTCATCATGTTGTGTCAGCAGAGCTCCAAGTGATGTTGTTGTAGCATATATGTATAGCATGAGAGACTTCCCTGGTATGGGTTCCATTAAAACTGGTGGATTTTCTAGGTGTTCCTTGATATGATGGAAGTTCTTTTCACACCCTTCATCCCACTTGAATGTGACACCTTTATCTAATGTCTTTGTAAAGGTTTGAGGTTTATCTTCTAACTGTTAGATGAACCCTCTGATGGATAATATTTTTCCTTGCAATGTTCTGAGTTGACAGATGTTCCTTGGTGGTTGCATTTCCATTATCGCTTTCACTTTTTCTGGATCAACTTCAATTCCTTTTTCCAAAATAATGTATCCAAGGAGTTTTCCAGATGTTACACCCAATACACACTTCTTTGGGTTCAACCTCAACTTGAACTATTCCATCTTGTCCAGGATTTTCTCTAAGTTGGCCAAGTGTGTATCTCTTTTTGTTGATTTAGCCAAGGTATCATCAACATAATCTTTCATGTTCTTGGGCATCATGTCATGGAATATGGTTGTCATAGCTCTCTAATATATTTCCCCTACATTCTTAAGACCAAAAGGCATGACGTTCCAGCAGAACATGCCCCAAGTACAAGTAAAAGTTGTATTTTCTAGATCTTCAGGCACTATCCTTATCTGATTATATCCTGAGAAGTCGTCCATTAGGGATTACATCTCATATCCTATTGTGAGATTCACAATCATGTCAATGTTGGGAAGTGGGAAATCATTTTTGGGACAAACTTTGTTTAATATCAGAAGTCTGTGCAGACTCTGATTGATTTTTCACTCTTAGAAACAAGTACAATATTTGAGATCCATTTGGCATATGCGATAGCTCTGATGAATTATGTTTTCAACAACTTCTCTAACTCATATTTGATCAATAGTGCAACGTGAGGGTGCATTTTCTTGAGATTTTTTTTGTTTGGTTTGACGCCTGGATCAATAGACAAGTGATGCATTATTAAATCGGTGTCAAGTCTTGGCATATCTGAATAGGAATAAGAAAATTTGATCTTTTTTCTGATGAAAAACTGAGTGAACTATTGCTTCTCTTCTTCAGAAAAATATTGTGCTAAGTATATCAATTGAGGTGATTATGTTGTTCCCAAGTTGACTGGTTATGTAGGTTCTATGATTAGTGAAGACCACTCCTAAAGGTGAATAGGTAAGATATCAAGCTTCTCATCATCCAGCGCCTCTAAGACTTTTTCACCATTGGACACGTCATTTTTTTTTACTATTATAGGTTCCGACACTACCACGACATGGTTTTCACCGCTAGACCTCTTTTTCTTTTTATTTTTTTTTAAAGACTGAGAAACTTGATATGCCCCTCCATCATGTTCACACTCGTTACACTAGTGGAAGAGGTAAGAGGTTCAATAACATTTAGGTAACAAGCCAAGATATAGTCATTTGGGTAGCAAATCAGGTTTACTGGCTCGTTTGGATTCCACTCAATAAGTTCAGGGTACATTAGGGACAAAGATCCAGTTGGTTCTAGGGATATCACCATGTTATCATGATCAACACTTTTAACTAGTAACATAATATCTATTATGCCACTCTCTGAAGGACTACCTAGACCGTGAAGCATCCTAACATCACTATCAGAGTTATTGTTAGTATTATGTGAATCCAACCCATTTGATCTAATGTTGGAATTTCATTCCTCTTCTCATCTAGCCATCATATCAAGAAAAGTTCTCATAGGGACCATCTCAATCCCTGAGATGGGTCTGATTCTGGTGTCACCTCCAGAGTTCCAGCTTGTGTTGTGGGTAGTGCTTGAACTTTTACCTTGTTCAAATGGAGGTGCATTTTTATGAATGACATCAACCTCAATATCCACTATAGTATCTAAGAGGGAATCCCATTCATACTCATTAGAACTTGTTTCCACATAATGAGGTATATCTAGTATATGAGTAGGGTGACATGTTATCCTTAGTAACGATGTCATCCTTCTAGGTCATTTTCCATTCTTTGACCAAACTCATACTCATGAGAATTGGTATAGTTGTCATCAATCCTACTATGTTATTGCATTATGGCCATGAAAACTCCTTCGTCTTCACTAGAGCTACCCTCCTCTTCTTGTTGATCTTCTCTTTCTCGTATTTTAGTTTCTTGTGTTGATGTCAGATGGGGTAGGATACCTCAACTGCTTGTACTCTTGCAACCATGAAGTGAGGTAGATCAAGTATGTGAGTAATAGTGACCAGTTGCCCCTAGTTAGGTTGTCTTTCTTCTTGGCCTAGGTCTAGCTCATATTCATGTGAACCACTTTGTTGTTGTTGGTTCATCACTTCTTCTTCAGCCAGTTGATCTTCTTCTTGTGATTGTTGTAATGTTAGTTCATTTGGTTTGAAGGGGGCTCTGAACTGATGTGGGATGTAGGGTTCTCCGTGGTAACTAAGATTCTCCATTTGTATATGTAAAAGTTGTAGACACCAAACTCTATCCATTACCCTTATCCTATCCAATTAAACAAATATTTATTATTTATTTAATAATCATTTGTCCTACCTTTAATTAAATAAATTTATATTTATTTAATTAAGAATCCTCTTTATCCCCTATCCTTGATTAAATAAATTAACATTTATTTAATATTATCCTATCACATTCCCACTTGCATCTTAACCCTCCATTTAATTATGTAAATAACTTAGTTTACTTAATTAATCCCCTTTTCTCCCACTTGGAATTAAATATTGCATTTGATTCTATTTGACCACATGCCTCCTAACTTTAACCCTCACCTAACCTCACTTCCCTAACCTAACTCATCCTTCTAACCTACTTGCCACTAATTAATCCTAAACTCCCACCTAATCACTCCCTAATCATTTGCACAAACCTAATCAATGGATTAGAAAACCCAAGTCACATGTGACTCTTACACACCTCTTACATAAAGCCTTACACAATTACACATTTGTCCCCCTTCACATGTGAACTCAACCTTGGTCATCTCACCCTCTTCCACCGTTTGACCATTTTCATTGAGCCATCAATTTTCCAAGTTGCTCACACATGTATGAGAAACCTTGGTCTTCTCACCCTCTTACACATTCTTACACATTGTCATTGACCCATCACTTTCAAAGGTTTCTCACACATGTGTGATAATATTTCCCCCTTTGAATGGGAAAACCCTAAGTCCACTTGGCCTCCACCTCATGGCCACATCATTGATCTTATGCAATCCTAGCCCTTCATCCAACTTTGAATCCAAACCATCCATTTCCCTCAAAATCCTATAAATTGATATTCGTCCTCCTCACTAAAACAAAACCACTTTCATCACAATGTTATGTTTCTGGTTTTGAGCAAGCACATCCCATCCATCTACAACACAATCATCTACTCTTCATTTTGGAGGTTTGCATTTGTGTTGAATAGTTTATGTCTTATTTTCCTCATTTTTATTCATCACATTTGTATGTTTTCTTCCATGTTTTGAGGTATGCATATAATATGTTAGAATGATCTAAGTTCTTTAAGTTTGTTCTTTTATTAAATTTTTATGCTATACAATAGCCTCTCAAAAGATAATTGTGTGATCTTTGCTTCTTCTCTGGATTCATCATTAGATTCCTTTGCTTGACCAAATACAAGACCGTTCCTGGAGGAAGGATTGGATTTTCACTCATGGTATCCCATCTCTATTTTTTCTATTGGACTTTGGAATTCGGTGTGTATGGGCTTTAATACTCCTTTATTCTTTCCTAGGGGTCCTTTGCCTTTATACCCCATTCATTGCATGAGTTGGTACCCTTTTCTATACTTTTGTGGGGAGATCTCAACATGTTTGACTTCTTGATCATGCTCTTCCTCTTTGTAAATCAAGGCAAGAACATTTTTTTCTTTATTTTCCTCTGAAAGAGAAACATGATCTTTTACCATACCAGTTCCTTCATGTGTTGTTAATGTCTGGGTACTAGATGGCTTGAATGATGACAAGGGCTTTCCATAAGACCTGTGGGACATAGGAAGATTATCCGTGGTTGGAAAGGGATGCAATTAATATTCTTCCATTCCGGTATCTTTAATTTTCAATTTCTCCTTAAAGTTCCTCATGAGTGTTTCTTTAGAACTCACAGTCTCTTGTTCATCAAATGTCACTTTGTTATGTGGGACCATGATGTCGTCTTGTTTCAAATTGTTACAAGAGTATGTGTTATCAGTCGGTATAGAGACCTCCACTCCATTATTTGGGAACTTTACACACTGGTGATATGTCGAGGGGACAGTTTGCATGTCATGAATCCAAGGTCTCCCTAATAATATGTTGTATGCAAAAGGAAAATCTAACACTTGGAAGATTACGTCCCTCTCAATTGGTCCTACTCTGATAGGTAATAAAACTAACCCCTTTGAGGACCTTTCTTCTTCATCATATTCCTTTATGGTTATCTTCCTCCTGGGATTTATGACATGCTCTGAGAAACCCAATTTTGATACAAATTTGAGAGTAGAAATATTCAAACCAGCACCTCCATCTATCAAGACACATTTGACTCTATGCTTGTGGATCAAGAATTCTATGTGCAAAGGCTCATTATGCGGGTGATTCAATGATTTATCATCTTCTTTTGTGAAGGAAAAGTAATGAGGCAAGGTCAAGTGACCCACCATTGTTTGGAATCGATCAACACCGATTTCTTTTGGCACAATTATTTCTAGAAGGGAATTTTCAAAAATCTCTTTGTGCGATTGTGAGATCTTAAGCAATTCTAGGATAGAGATTTGAGTAGAGGTCTGATGTAACTGATCGACTAGGTTGTAATTTATTGTTAGGATTGATGGAACCAGTTATTTTGATGTTGAAGTCTTTGTTGTCATCGTGATGGGTTTTTTAGATGAGGAGGATACTCCCTTAAGAGTTACCTTAGATTGATTTCTCGTTACAGCATTTGCAGATTTAGACTCATTCTTATCTTTGATGATAATCACATTGACTAATTGATTGCATGGTTCAAGCATGTGGATCACGTCATCGTTATTAGCATAGGTGTAACTTACCTTGGCTCCTTGAATATTTTAAGATTCCCCTTGTTTGTAAGAGGGTGGAGATTGTTTGAAAGCCTGGTGATCGCTTTTTGAATGATGTTTGTCAACAGTAATGGTTTCATTATCAATCAAGTCTTGTATGACATGTTTTAATTTCATACATTCATTATTCAAATGTCCCTTATTTTTGTGATATTTGAAATAATGATTATCATTCCACCAATTAGGTTTGACTGCTAGTTCCCAAGGCTTTGAGTCTGGCAACATGATGATTTTATTTTCCAGCAAAGTCTTCAATGCATCTTGGAGGAGTTCTCCTAGAGGAGTAAAGTTATGCTTGGGCTTGGGTATCCATGGTGCTTTGTCTTTCTATGCATCTTGGTTATTCTTTGGTGTTTATGGAATGTTTTAATTGTTCTTAGTATCCTGGATGCTAATAGATAGATTGAATATCGATTCCTTGGGTTTGAAATCAAATGAATCAACCACCCCATCGTTGACTACATTTTTGTTCTTGTTCCAATATTTTCTCTTTTCTTTACCATTATTGTTATTAGGATTGTTTGAGGATTTAGTTTTTTTGTATAAGGTGAGCTCACCTTTCTTCACAAGATCCTCTTTAATTTGGAGAACACTTTCTACCAATTCACTAAAGGGAGTATACATTTTCATTTGGAGTGCATAGTTCATTTCGGGTACCAAGTTGTTAATGAAGATGTCTATCTTTTCTATTTCTTGGATTTGTCTCTGATATCTTCCGACCATCTTTCTCCATCTTTGGAGGAATTGAACAAAAGGTACACCATTGTGTTGTTTGGTATTACATAGATTCAACATGGTGACCGTGAGCAAGATGTTGTAGGAATAATGTTAGATGAAATTTCACACGAGCTCGTCAAATGTTTGAATGTTTGGTGAGAGCTTAGTGAACCATTCCAAAGCTTGACCACTGAGGATCCAAGGGAATAATCTCATTAGGTATGTCCTTTCATTCATGAATTCCATGCTAAGAGCACAAAATTATCTCATGTGATCTCGAGGGTCTCCATCTCCATTGTAATTGCCATATTTTAGAATTTCAACTTTGGGAGGAAATGGTGGCATGTATATATTCTTAGGAAGTGGAAAGGGACATATAGATTCCAGTGAGTACTTCATGGAGGATCGTTCTTTCATTTTATTTATCTCTTTGATTTCACACCTCGTGTCTTGCAATTGTTGGTTAAGAATAGCAATATGATATTCTTCCTCGTGTTGTATCAATCCTTTAATAACGAAGTCTGGAGGGAGTTTAACTCCTGCGAATGCTAGGTGCATGAAGTAATTATCCTTCTCTAGTTGCATGAGCGTTTGCATCATCTTTTGAAAAAAATTGTCTTGTTGACATCTTCTAATTTCTTCCTTAGTAGGTTCCTCAACCAAGGATGAGATGCTACTGTGGTGGCTTTTCCGACCTTGACTAGATCCCCATTCATATGCCAACATGTTTGGTGTGTCTTGATGTTCCGTATGAAATGATTAATGTTGAGGACTTGAAGTTTGAAACATGGGTATTGATTGATATATGGATGGTGTTTCTTGATTCAGAGTCCTTTGAGCAGATTTTGGTTTTTGAAAGGACAAGGGTCTAGGGGTAGGATCGTCGATAGCCTTACCTTTTGAATCGAGATCAACCTTTTGTTGTTGGATTCTAGTTTTTACTAGCATGAAAGACAATCGTAGTTGATAATTTGAGATGATTAGATTAACGGGTCAATGTCAAGGATCACCAAATGATTACTTATCTGAGAGGTTGATGAGAGATATGTTGATGAAAGATTGTTGAACCACGCACAAGGTATCAAGATTGAGACCTAAATGTTTGTTAGGAGATACTTGTGACCAAGCTGATTATGATTGATTTTGGGTGAGAAAAAACATGGTAAGCAAGATCATTCAATAATCTAGGACAAAAGATGCAGATAGATCCAGTCACTCTGTCAAGAACACATGATAATTGATTCCGGCCACACAAATGAGAGTCAAGATAACTCCAAGGATGTCAAAAACCAATGGCAAATATTAGATTTTTTTTTAGGATCGTATAAACATTCCCACAGTACCATACAAAAATTCCCACCGTATCGTACAACAATTCTCAACGAAAAAAATGACAGTGCATGACAAAGATAGTTTTCCACTTGTTTTGAATGAATTTCAGACAAATTTGTGCAATTTTGGTGTGATAATGTCAAATTCTGAAAGTGTATTATATTGTTTTGGTGTCAATTTAGGGTGATTCAAGTACATCAAACACAAGGGAGTGAGAACCAAACACACTTTCTATCCCTATAGTCAATTGGCTTAGTGAGAAAATCCTTGCTCGCTGACTTAGGTACACACCCAATAGCTAATTAGAATACGACCACCACCATCCACATAATGGGTATAGTGATGTCATATTAGCCGAATCCAAACACTAATGGGGGCACAATATGGTGAATGTCTTGTGGGATTTACTATCTCCCTTACACTTGGATTATCCCACTTTCAGAGGTGAACCGAGTAATTTGCTACTCTACGGAATCTAGTAAGGGTCTTCGTTCGAATACATTCTTTGTGTTTGCATAAGCGTGATTCAAGCGTATAGCCCCACAAAGCACTTTGTCACAAGTAGTCATATAAACATGATCGAGACCTCTAGGGCCCTACCATATGCTAGGTGGGAGCCAAGTATAATCTCATATGGTATCCGACTTCCAAGGCTTTGGCCCCAAGAAGCAAATTTTATTAATGTGAGTTGGAGTGGTGTGTCTTACACCTCATGCTCACATGGGTCATTCTCCAAGGGTGGGTACTTTTTCCCACTTGGACAAGACCATCTAAAAGGTATGCATGAATAAATTGGATAGCAAAGAGAAGGTCTGGATTTCTGATTCTTCCTCAAAAAGGAGAAGAGCATAATCTCCTATTTCTCTTTATTTTCCCAAACACATCAAACACTCCAAATTTATCCCAAAATATTACTTGCCTAAGACAATTCAAACATGTCTAGGTTTTTTATTTTCCTTAAAAGGAAATAGAGAATAATCCCCTAATGCTTATCTTGACCCACACAAGAAATCCCCTAATTATACTAGGTGCCTAAATAAACATTTAAAAAACATGATCGTTTGGTTGATGTAGACTTAGGCAACCTGAAAACACCACAATCTTAGTAGTCCTAGTCAATTTTCCTTCTTCAAAACATCCTACAAGCACAAAAGATTTAGTAGTTTTGTAAGAAAGTGTTTTCAAGTGTCTCTCTTTGGCAAGTGAATCTTCTACTAAGCGTCCTGCAAAAATGTGTTAGGCTGAAAAATCAGGAAACTAGAAGACCAACAAACCCAGATTAAAGGTTAGAAACCAAAAATCAATTCAAATGAACCCCTAAAAATGCTCTCTATTTTTGAAATGAATGAATACAGAGAACAAAATGGTATCAAAACTTGTACAACAATATATTAGAAACCATACGACAAACTAGGGAAAGATGATCTCTCATACGATAATTACTACAGGACAGTACGAAAAAATAAATTGGATGCAGACTCCTATGAAAATTTATATATCTTGAAATGAAAAAGTAATGGTAGATTTTTTGTCGTATGAGCAAATCAGACAGGTCGAATGACAATCAGTGCAGTTTTAGAAAAATCAATAATATCATGAATTTGGAGCTTAAAACTAGTTTGTGCCCCACGGTGGGAGCCATAAATGTGTCATGTACATGTCATATTGACCTAAAAACAACCAAACACTCAATAAACCTTTAACCTAGGGTTTAGTAATCATCAAATTGGACTCTATTATTATGCAAAACCCCCAAAATCAGATTATTGCATCCTAGATGAAGCGAGTATGATTCTTAATAGATGATCAGATTGGCACAAGAATCAGTGCCTAGAAAAATCCAAAATGTAAGATTCAAAGGTGAGCATGATACATGAACTTGCATACTTTTCTCTTTAAGATATTGAAATGATATGCAAAATGTAACTAAGCTAATACATGAGATAACATGATATTAATCTAACAAGATGCAACAATCATACTAAGAAGATGAAGTTGAGATTTAACCATCTAAGAGAAAAATGTAAATACTAAGCTAGCATGAAAATTCATTTCTACAACATGAGTAAAACCCAGAATCAAAATGGCATTATGATGTTACTCCTACAATGCTTCTTCTTTCAACAAGGAGAGCTATCCCTTTTATAGAAACTTCCTCAAAATGGACGGTTGAGATTTGATCATGAAGGGCAGTTGAGTTGCACTCTCCTTCAATCCATGTGAGCTCCATCCATGTGAGAGACTATTTATTGGTCAAATTTGTGTTTGTTGAGGGAGGATGAGGAAAAATTTGGCGAATCCCCTCTTAATCACTTTTTAATCAAGGATTAAGTATGCACACCCATGTGTGAATGGGTTCTTTTAATATAAGTGTGAGATCTTTTATTTAGGTGTGCAATGTATAGTGATTAATTGATTTTCAATATTAATCTAGGATTATATTGATATTTTGATTCAGGACTTTGATTTTAACTATGCAATGGGGGATTATTAAGGTTTGCTTGCACAATTAAAGTCTAGTATTGAAGGCCTTTACTTTTTAGGATTTTTAAGGCTAATTAAGTCGAATTAGGGTATATAGGTTTACTAGACCAATTTTAGGTGATTACAGGTGGAACAAAAAGCCCGGGGCGCTTTGTTTCCAAGGAATTTGTCTAGAATTTTCACTGATAATCTCGTAGGTCCCGATCTTTCTGGATCTGTTCTAATAGCTGCACCGCCTGACTTGTACACAAAAAAATAGGGAAAAAGTTATAGAAAGGGGTTTTCCTTGGTCAAACTCTTGTTTAGGAATCAGCCTTGAAAATGAAATAATATTGCATAAAGGAATGTAAATCTAAAGGTAAATATTAGATCTATCTTGCCAATACCTTCATGAATGAATATTGAGATCGCACATATTCATGAAGATGCTTGAATGTCACTTAAATTGAAGTTGTTGACCTTGGAATGTATAATAGAATCAAGAATTCCTTCACAAATGCATGGAAGAAGAATGAAAAATAATTGAAAAAGGATCATCTTTATTTATTGATAACTCCTCTACTTGGCCATCATGGGAGATAAGCTTGCTTCAATAGAGAAGATTGTCTTAAAATTGCCTTGGATGCTTGGAGAGAAACTAATCTTTGATGCTTTTCTTCAAATCTCGAATTCGCTTGATTGATTGAATGCTTTTTAATCATATATAGGTTTCCTATATTATTGGTTCTTAGTTACTAAAATGAGGAGAGATGGGGTTTTTATATACCTCATCACATATTTTAGGATTCAAAATTAAGCTAGGCTGACCACAGAATCTAATTTCCAACCAAAACAATGCAACAAGGATCCGATTCAAATTTGGACCCATTTCTCACGAAACAAAATGTCTTGGGAATTTTGTTCGTAGAATAAGGCACCAAAATTTGAATGGGAAGCTAGGAAGATAGGTTAGATGCCATATCAGAAAGAAATAGGTAGTTGGATCAAGCATAATGGACATGATATCTCAAAATACCAAAATGGGGCCTAACTAAGCATCCAATCATGGGTGCTAACTTTTTAGGATGGTACATTTATCCCCCACTTTAGTGAGAGTATGAGACTAACTCATGCTCACAGTAAAGTAGATCAATGCATTGGAAACAATTTATCAATGTAAAGAAGACAAAGAAACACCAAGCACCCAAGTGACTTTGGTCCTCATCAAATACAAAACCAAGATAAAAGTGGCAACACTCGAAAGAGAGAGAGAAAGACAAAGAGACATTACCAACTCGCCTAGTAAGGTATTACCTTACTATGGATTATGCAAAGAGAAAATATTGCTACAAAAGATGGAATTGATAGTTTAGTAAGCTATGAGATGCTAGTCTTCACATCAAAAGGGATCAGCTCTTAAGGAAATCCTTCCTCCATTAAGGGATCCAGAAAAGCAGTCATTCTAAGGATTAAATATAAGCGGTCAGTCAAAAGACCAAATGAAAGCTTGAGAAGGATGGATCAAGCTTACGATCCTTTGAATAATGCACATGGCATCAAAGGATAAACACAAGGAAAGCTTTGTCTCCTTAGTCATCTACATAAGACATTGCATTGAATCATTGTGTGTGTGTGTGTGTGTGTGTGTGTGTGTGTGTGTGTGTGTGTGAAAAATGTAAAACAAGGAGTGGAGTGTACGCCCCCATGTCAAAGCAATTGCAAATGCCTTAATGGGAGCAATGGATTTAATGGAGCATACATGCACCCACAAGAAATATTTCCACTATGAAATTACCCCAGACAAGGAAAAAATAAAGGGAATGAACACATGAAAAGAGATCATGAAAGGGATCTACTAACTCTGGGACTAATATGATCATATAATAACTTGTGTATATAAGAATTATATCAAAATAAACTATCATCGTCCCCCAAAGGTAGCTAAACTAAAGGCGTAATGGAAGAAGGTCACATAGGAGATATGTAGAAGAGTATTTTTGGTCCGACATTACAAAGACCAAAAGGAATGGTAGCTACCATTTTGTGTTACCCCCAATCAAACAACGCAAAGGCACATTTATGAATGGTGGCACATGCACAACATATAGAATGTCACATCTTGACCTTGTATATCCTAGTCATCAGGAAATAGTATAAACTCTCTTTGACTTTGAATGCTTATTAGATTTATTTGACACCTAAGTAATGTGCTTTATGAAAGTTAGATTAATGATTTAATAATTATGTGATTGGAATGTTTTGATATTTATATGACCATTATCAAAATGCGCAAATAAATTTATTTGGCATTATGATTAGATGTTAATGAATTTTAAAATATGGAATGTATTGATATTGTTTGGTGCATAATTGATTTGAAATTATGATTTAAGAGCTAACCCTACTAAAGAAAACTTGAGTGTTGTAAGTGGTTGGCAGGAATCGAAGACGAGAAAGTGGCCCAGGTAGACATGGTTGGCATTTTGGCAACGGTCAATTTGATGGATATTCGGCATTCACACACTCAGTTAGATTAATGATCTTGCATATTTTATTGAATCCTAACCTTATCTACATGTTGTGCCTATGTGTGTGTGTTTTGTAAAAAAAATGTATTTCTTTTTTTTTCAATTCGTAAGTGACGTCGTGATGGATAGGAGAAGTTAATTAAATTTTTTATGAAAATATACATATGTGCATATGTGATTAATGAGGAGTATTAGTTATGTTTTCATATTCTTATAGCACTAAAAATAGGTAATTAAGAATGTGCTTATGATTAAATCTATTAGAATATTTAATTCTAAACAATGAAAAAAATACCCCAAAAATATTATTATAAAAAATAAAAAATAATTGTTTTTTGATAATCTCTTATTGTACTTGCCGTAGGCAATATACTATTGCATTCGGTTGTGCACGAATAGTGAATTAGTTTTCCATGAATGAACGAATCATAAGTCACTATTTTTTTCTTGTTCAAATATTTCTAAAGTTTAAATATTTTTTTACTAATTAAATATATTATACAAACTACTTATCTCAATTATGATTGGTTCAATTCATTTTGTCTTATAGGACCCCTTTTTTCGGAGGCTTGCTTCATATTAGTTTTATTTTGGGCAAATTTGTGAAATAATTATTACAAACTATTCAATGCATATTAAATTAATTA
Organism: Thuja plicata; assembly: GCA_018584345.1. Lineage (NCBI taxonomy): Eukaryota > Viridiplantae > Streptophyta > Pinopsida > Cupressales > Cupressaceae > Thuja > Thuja plicata. The sequence continues at coordinate 1,091,347 of MU226703.1, forward strand.
TTTTAGAACTACCAAATCTAGATGTTCAATGAATTAATAAATTTCTAGCAAAATAAAGTGTAAAATTCAAACCAAACTTTGTGCACGAATAGTGAATTAGTTTGATACCTATGAACCAATCATAAAGCAATATTGTTTGTTTGAAAATAGTTTATAAAAATGAAAATTTCAAGCTATAATTTAGTTTGATATAAAGAATTGAAATAAATTATTAGATTTCAAATTTTATGCTACATTAATAATTTGACAAAAAAAAATTTTGAAACTATGTTAAATGTGAAATTTTTTAATATCATCGAATATGTTGATTATATAGATATAATTAAATTTAGATTATATAAATAACATAATTTAAATTTGTAGATATTTTTTATTAATATTAGTAATTGTAAGTAAATTAATGACAGTACATAAATTTTAAAACATAAAAATAATAAAATAATTTAAGAAGCACCAATTTTGCACTAATAAAATACTTATAATAATTAAATTATTTACTTAAAATTCTTTTACAATTTCAATTTTTTTTTAAATATATATTAATTATATATTTAAAATTAAATACCACAATATTTAAAACATTTTAATATCATGTATTATATATTTATTATTTAATTCACTAGCATTAAATAATTTATATTACTATTTTTAATCCCCTTTTCGATTTCAATCCAAATCTATTTCCATTTTATAAAAATTGACAAAAGAATCTAATGGTTTTAACATCTTTTCACATTGACTATATCTAATTTTCCATCGAAATGTATTTCAATTAAATCCAAACTATTAAGAATTGTTAAAAGAATCTAATGGTTTTAACATCTTTTAACATTTCCTGTATCTAATTTTCCATCAACATTCATTTCAATTGAATCCAAACTATTAAGAATTGATAAAAGAATATAATGGTTTTAACATCTTTTGATTGCATTGTATCAACTTCAATGAGTTGAAAATTAAACTTGTGTAAACTGTTAAAGCAACATATTTTCTTGGATTTTTCCAATGCATTATGTCACTCCACCATGGGGAAATGTCTATCCAGGGTACAAATAAGAGCACTTATTATTTTTTATTAATTTCAACTTAATGTTATGCTAATCATTACACCTCATTTGGCACGGAGAAATATGACGAAAGTCATTTTTGAATTTATTTTTTGTACTTATAAATATATGGATTTCAGAGATTTTGTACTTTGAATAATTTTAGATGTGCTATAAAAACCAGAAGTTTTTGCAAGAACTGGTAAAAAAAATGAAGATGGCATCTTGAATAATGTGATTTCTGGCAAATGGGTATGTCATGATTGGTCTTATGCATCCATGCCAGACTTAGTTATTTTCTTTATTAACTTTATATTTGGAAGAAAATAACTAAAATTTTATGATGAAAGCTATATAGGAAACAATATTCAGATGGCATAATGTGTATCTTTTAAGAATGTAAAGGCTTCAATTCAAGCTATGGCCTGACCAACTACATAGTTTAGATAAATTAAGTCTGTAAGAACACTAGTGTGCTCCTTATGAAGTTTTGATGTTTGAAGGAGACATTTGTGTTCACTTATTCTTATGGTTGACAAAAAATAGTTGTAGAGATAGTAGAGGTTCTTATTATAGAGGAATATTTGTGCCTAGAGTATATTTATGAGTTTCTCTTTATTAGGATTTTACTTGATGTAAAAATATTCACTCAATCAATCTAGAAGAAATACAAGATATTGATGCTTCAACATAGCCCAAGGGATACATGATCTTATGTGAAGTTGTAACAATGGTTACGTGTGCATCTAAAGACAGTCTTCCAAAATCTTATGTATAGACAGGTGTAAGATGATGAAGAGAAGAATAAAGGAAAGATGGGTCCCTTATAAAATTGAAAAGTTTCCATAAATAGGTACACCTTTGAAAACATATTAGTTTAGGTTTAGGAAAGAGTTAATTGTTGGACAAGAAAATTTATAAAATGTCACCAAACACTATACTTATGTGGTTTGGTGTCTTTCCAAAACACTAATACAAATATATTAATAGAACAATACATATCAATCAACATAAATGATTGTACTTATCTACAATTATAAGACCTATTCTTATTATTGACAAAAAAAGTTGTAAAGATGGTAGAAGCTCTTAGGGTAGGTCCCCATGCTGCATATCTTATTTTGGTTAGCAGTGCTCAACTTTTTTAGGAATTGTTTATGGAACTGGTGGCCCCATTATTTTTAAACAAACATCTTAAATTATATTAATAATATGAATAATTATTTCTCAACTTAAAATTATATAAAATAAATAGAAATAAAATATTTAAAAAAGAGGAAAAAATTAGTGGAGCCATGTGACATTTTTACTAAAAAAACTATTAATTAAAATATATATAATATTTATAATAAAATTAAAATTAAATTTACATATTTAATTATAACTAATTACGACAAGTGCAGACCACTACGTAGCACTTATTTATATTTTACAAATACACATATTCAAATTAATATAAAATAAAATCATACATTTCTCATTTGGGTGAATATTCCTCACACCACTCTCGTTCCTTCACACTATTACCATTATTGAATATTCTTGAGGCTATTAGCATTTGAAAATTTATTCATGTCAATTACATGAATTGGAAGAAGACCACAAACTTATATATTATGCATAAAGTTCATGTCACGACTCGACCCTTGCGACTCATCATTTTCGGACTTGTCATGCGACATTTTGACTATGTTGACCGAGTCATTTTGATTCGACTAGGTCATTTTCCATAGATGCTATGTTTTCTAGTTGATCTTCTCGTTGTGGTTTTAATTAGCAGTAATTGTAAACCTTAGATAAGTTATGATGAATAATATCGTGAGGATGCTATTATATCATGATGTTTTATAGATGTTCATGTTATGATTTCATGCATATATGATGAACTATGACATAATTACAATAAATGTGTTGATTATGGGTAATGGTGTTTAAATGAAATGTTTTAACTTTTGATTAATGATTAATCATGTACTGATACAGTGTTTTGGTTTCGAGTATGTTTGTTGAATGCAGGATGAAGGCGGGAGTGTGGTTGAGGTAGAGAAGGCTAGCTCCCAGTTCTGGAAAGTACGGATGGTCTGGTTGGCCTGGTCCCTGCACACACCACCTAGAAAATTTCTTACTTTGCTAACGTGTTATTTTCTTTTATTATATTGTTTTGAAGGTCTATGTGAATGGAAACAAAGAAATGAAAATTTCAAATTTCACCTGGGCACTTATAGTAGATGTGTTGTGTACATAGGGTATTGCTTCTTATTTTCTTCTATTTCTCTCTCCAATTTAAATGTGAACCTTGTGAAAATGTAAAGAAATGATTACCTTCCAACTGCATGTTTTGCTACGTATGTGTGGGTTTTGTTTTGGAATTTATACATTCATATATTATTGAAGTGGAAGGGGAGGAAAAGATTTATTTGTTTATTTATTATTGTTTATCCGGAAGAATATTAAAATGGTTGAGAAGGAAGAAGGAGGGAAAGGTGGTTAAGGGAGACCATACTCCTTAATTAGGGGCGTGCGCTCCCCACCTCGTGTGGCTGCCGCGGGTGAGCAGGGATCTTTTCTTGGAGAGTAGTAACAAAATTTCAGAAGACAGACAGAGAGAAGGAAAAAAATAAAAAATAACCTCGTTGGGAGGAGGAAGTGCAGGAAGAGTCGCTGTGTTGGGGATCTGCGGAATGCTGGAATTTGGTGGAGCGTGATTGCCAAGTTCATTCTGTCACTTCAAATATATCCAGGTTCACCATTATTCCTTTTAACTGTTGGAAATGTTTGTTATTGCATATTCATGTTATAGCCTGAGCTTCAATAGTTTCATCTTAGAAATAACTATGGATGGCTGAAAGTGTAGAATGGAATCAGTCGGCTGCTGCCCTTGTATTGTCTGTTCTTTATTTTTCTTCCTTAACCTATGAAACTATAATCGGCCTAATATGCACATCTTAGTCATCTTTAATTGTTCATGTTCATAACCACTGGGTGATCAGTTGTTGTGTGGTAATTGTTCTTGTTACTCTGTGATAGCGGCATTCTGCTTACTTTGGCGCTGCAGTCCCTCCTCTGGTGTTGTTCCTTATTCCACATCTTATCTCAGCTGGGAATGTTCTTTCCTTGCTTCTTTCAAGTCTTTGCTCACCTTCCAGTGGACTTCTTATCTCTTAGTAGAATCGACGTGAATGTGACTGGTTCAAGTTTAGCATTTTTATTTACTCCACATTTATTGTGTTCGGTGGAAATATTGAGCGGTGTAATGACTGGCCAGCGTTCTTTTCTTAGCTCAACCAAATGGTGAGCTGTGTATATTGTTTGAGTAGCATATTTTTTTATCCTTACCTTCTACTACGTCAATGCCTTTTCTTCCTAGCTGGGTCTTTCGTTTCCTTCCTTGTTGGAGTGTAGCGTTGCTCCTTCTGTGATGATTTGGGAAACCATTGAGTAGCCGTAACAGACAAGTTCCAGCCATGGCTCACCAGCTGTTGAAACGCTTGTCTAGTGGAGTGGCTATGTATATAGATCTTACTACTTTCCATTTGAGTTGTTTAATCCTATCCCCACCCGATTCCTGCCACAGTTGATTTGGCCGCACACCGATGTTGTGTAGTGCTTGGTATGTTTTTTTTAAAATATGGTTGCCTTAAGATGTCGTTGTGTGTTAATCAGAGTGTGATGGGAGTTGTGCTCAGTTAGTGTTGTAATGTGTGTTTACTTTTAGGAAATGACGTTGGAAGTTAAACGACATATGTCATTGCTTATTTTATTGATATTTTCGTTGCAAGCTTTCAACGCTGCTGTGGTTTGGCTATATATATATATATATATATATATATATATATATATATCGGTCAGCAGTTTCATTTTTTTTTAATTTAAACTTTTTCCATGTCATGTACTAAGTGGACATTATCCAATATCCCAGTGTGGTTTTCTCCTAACATTGATAGTTCCGAATCAAAGGTGAAAATAGAGAATGCTATTTTTCTTTCTTGAAGATGTTGTAGACCTTTAAGTCTTGCGTGTGTTTTACCATTTACACCTGAATCGTTACATATTTTGTACCGTTAAGAAACTGATGCTTAGACTTAGATCTGAAAGAGAGTATGATGTTTCTTGAAAACTGAATAATGTTACTGTTATCTGAATTCTATGAAATCATAAATATGTACTTGTGACTTAGATCTGAAAGAGAGTATGATGTTTCTTGAAAACTGAATAATGTTGCTGTTATCTGAATTCTATGAAATCATAAATATGTATTTGTGACGCCAACGTCTCTCTTTTACTTGAATTACTGTTATTCTTCATTATTAGTGTTAATGGATGTGATATCCTTATGGGAGGGGTGCTGAATGTGGGAAACCAGAGGAGGGTAGAATGGAATGTTTACATCTGCCTGCCAGTAGAAATCTGGCGTTATTTTCTTTGGCCAAAGCATGTTTGCATATATACTTTCCTTATATGCCAGTTAATTGAACCATCCCTCTGCCACATCTGTGTTAGATCTACTGTTAGACATATGTGTAAGTAGTATGTTCACGGCTGCACCAGATCCATCCGATCCTTCAGCGCCAGTTGCTAGGCTTCTCGGGCTAGGGTCAGCGTGTTCTTCATGTCAGGAAGAACCCCGGGGGAGTTAACCACTCCGTGGTTGGGCGGATAAAAGCGCCTGAGCCACACTCCCGTCTCGTGATAGCAGATTGACACGTGTCAGATGGCTAAGGAGACAGGGACATACAGATGGACAGAGGTCCAAGGTATATACTTGTGATTGTTATACATACTACTTTTCTATTTAGTTTTCTTGCCTATGAAGCATCCATGTACTAAAATGGCTAGATGTCGGCATGCAGGTTGGCATCCACGAGTTTATACAAGACACTTAATAAAACAAGCATTTATTGTACTTTGTAAATTAATGAAGTATCGACGTGTAGGTCGACTTCCTGCTGTAATGAACATAACTTATATGAGATCATATGATGGGTTCGACATACACCTTATGATGACTTTATTGTATAATTAGCCGTATAGTTATCTTGCTTATTGCGATGGGAAGGTCGTAACTGTGTAATATATTCTTTCATTTGAAATGCAAATACGAATGACTCGAGTTGTCTTTGTATATCTTTGACCATGTTTCTTTCATCGACTTTTCCGCTTTTTATGTTGTTTATGTGATGTGGCATTTTGTGGTAAGTTCAGTCGTTACAGTTCGGAAAACGGGCATCGTGGGACACTAGGAGAAGATACAAGGGCATGAATTTGCATTGTTTGGATCCAAAATCTCTTACTTCGACTCTCAAAAACTGAACTTGTTTTAGTTTCTATTGGAAATTTTTAATTCAGATTTAGGTTAATTGTTATGTTTTACGCTCAACAATCATGTGAAGTAGGATTAGCAAAACTTTAGTATTTAGTAAATAACACTAAGAATGATTGGTAAAGGTTGCGAATACAACATAACATTTGCTAATTGTGTCATGCTTTCTAAAAAATTCTAATTTTTGTTGTTGTTCAAAATAAACTTAAAAAGAATTGTGGAATAATGTTAAATCTAAGAAACATTTGCAATGTAATTCACCACTTAAAATGAGGACTAAGGTTTAAATTGAAGTATCCGAATAATATAAGATTTATGTAAGAAGTCATCTATTATAACAATCTTTATAGGGTATTATTTATTCCCAGAGTATATGGAAGGAAAGATGCAACTCAGATTTGTGATATTGTAAGAAAGAGAAATTGGAGTACCATAGTTGAGTTTTTTGAATTTGTGCAAAGCATAAAACTCATTAATATTAATGTGTTTTATGCAGATAAGACTAATCATTAGGGTATTTAGTTTTATATAGATTAAAAGCATAACAATAGAAATGGTGAAATCTCAAAAATAAGACAAATGAAACCATTGCAAAATTATTTATCTCCTCTTTTTTTAATGACTAGGTGAATATATATATATA
>MU226703.1:1125905-1170658 GCA_018584345.1 Thuja plicata
CTTTTTAATTAAGAATTGCTTTATTTGATGAAATTAAATTAATTTAATTGGAAGAATTTAATTAGTAAGTTTAAATATTTGAATTTAAACTATAGGAAATTGAGTTTAATTAATTAAATAATGATATCTAATCAATTAAAGATTATTTAATTAATTTTGAGAATTGGATTAGATGATTTGAGAAGTGAATTTAGAAGAAAAATAGGTGATTAATAAATGATTAAGAAACCATTAATTAATAGATGAAAATTAGTGTTTTTAATGTAAAGTTGCAAGCCTGTCCATTTTAGGGTGTCTACAACAAGTAGTAAAATCACATGAGTAACATCTTATAATGCCAACAAAACTATGTATAAATATTCATAAGGTACAACATATAACTTTCCACATGCATTAACACAATTTCCATAACTTGTTCATAAATCTAGGGAACCCTCATGTGCCTAAAATTTGGCTAAGTCTGACTTTTTTTTTTAAATCCCCAAAATCTAAAATGTGCATCTTAACTCCTATGAAGCTGAAACCTATCTCAAACATCCTGGAAGGTATTTATACAAATATAACTTAAATTATAAGAAATTAAATGTATCAGACTTATACTTAAATGGTATATTTGTATAAATCTTGTACTCTCTCTCTCTCTCTCTCTCTCTCTCTCTCTCTCTTATTTTGATATTTTGTGTCTAATATAGGGCGCATGCCCTATAGTGAGTATAGGGCGTGCGCCCTTTTAACGACATTGATATTTACCAAGCCTAAGGCTTGGATTTGCCTTGGATTTCCAACCCAAAGGCCTGGAGGATTCAAGCAGGCCTGAGACATGTTTTCCAGCAAACATAGAAAAAATTAACATTTTTTCTTGTGTGCTCTCCGTTAGGTTTGCATGTGGTTCAATAACAATAAAATCAGACGCCATGATATTGTAGATCTCTCGGATAGCTATCTAACGATGTAATTTATTTTGAATTCTCATTGTGTTCAACTTTTCATTTTTAATTTATTTTCTAAATATGTCCATTTTTTGTCAAAAACCAATGTGTATTCATTTGGGCTTAGATTTTGGCTTGTTCATCGAATTTTGAAAAAAATTACATTTTCAGAAACTAGACTCCATTCTACACAGTTTAAAAAAAAAAAAAAATTCAATTAGTTTTCAATGATTTCTAGGGGGAGCACACAAAAATTTCATGTTTTTAGGATGTGTCCACTTCGGAAAATGGCAAAAAATCACACTTTCATAAAAAAATTAGCAGAAAAATCTGGGATAAACTAGGTGGTGTTAGCTAATTTCTCACTGGAGCCATTAAATTTTTTTTTAAGAAAAGTTAACATTTTAGGGGGAGCACACCAGATGCTATGTTATGTTTTTTTCACAAAAAGCAGGACCAATTTTTGTGCTCCCCTTTTTTGAGGGCCTTAATCTCCACCATTTCTAAAAATAATTAGTATTTTAGAAACTAGATTTGGAGTAGAACAACTCTTGTTTTTGTCACATTTTAAAATTTTGAGTGTAACTATCCTCAATTTCTCGTTGAAGTTCAGAGTTTTCTGATTTTAGAAAAAAAAAAGTGGCATCTTATACCCCCTTTTTGGTCCCCCATCTTTATGCACTTACCCTGTGGTGAAATGTTTAAAAAACACCAATCTATTCCAAATAATAAATCTACAAAGAGACTCTATTGGTCATTAATAACTAACTATAATTCACTTAGTGTTACATTTTTCATTCGCAACGACAAATAATCAAACAGTGAAATCGTTCAAAAACCAATTTATTTCAATAACATAAAATGTATCAGGCAACATGTACATTTCGAATAAACATACAACAAAACTATATAAGTAAAGTGTAATCAACAAAATTAAATTTCTTTTTTAAGCGACGTCAAACATTTTTTTAACAATATAAAACACAGATTAACATCTGGTGCTAATTTTATTCAAAATACAAATGAAAATCCAAAAGCTACTCTCACCAAACTACACGTCCTTTGCACTTAGAGGTTTATATACACTCATCTAAAATTATCTTCTCTTCTCAATATAAGTTTATATGTCTAATTATTTCTACAAGCAAACTTTGCATTTTGAATTTCACCCAGAAAAAGAAATCCAAAGCTACACAGTATTAACCTCCAATAAGTTGTACATAATACTTTGTTATGTGATAACGCTATTAAATTCATTATGGTTGAGATAATGGCAGCTGTAGAAGACTTCTCCTTCACCCTCGAAAATGTGCCATATTCTTGTTGTCATTTCTATTCACCAGCATCCACAGCATTGCATGAACCGCAACTGCCCCTCCTAAGCCATGGCCTTTCACAATTACTCCCTCTGCTTTTCTCACATAGATTTCTAGCTGCAACACAACATCTTCCCTATGTCAAACCACTGATAAATTAAAATCAATTGCTAGAAGCTACGAGCAAAGAAGTTGGGTATTACGAACCTTGTCCTTAAGGTCAAAATTATTTAAGACATTAAGAAACCCATTAAGAAGGCCCTGATGAATCAGAGTCGGCCCACCATTGTTATCCTACTCAAAATTTCTCAGAAATTTCTAGATTATGCTTGCACACTGACTCTGCCAATGCTGTGAAAAATTATTAACATTTAATGAAATCATTGATATTCCGCACTCTCCATTAAATGGTATACAATGCATTAAATGGTATACAGTGACTGGTGATAATAATGATTTATTTATTCTTAATTAAAGTTCTTAAATTTTATTTTTCTCATTGCTATTTTCTATGAGAGCCAATAGCAATAGAGATAAATTGTATTATTTAATTCTGTTAAATATATGTAAATTAACAAACCATATAATATAAATATAGGTTTCAAAAATTCTGAAATCTGATTGGATAATTTAAAAACAAATTGCATCTAAGGGATGCAATAGTATCCTGCCTATGGCAAGAACTAATAAATATTGAATATGTGTCTAGAATATTTTATTATTAAATGAAAAGTAGGATTATTATGTGTAGTTCTTTTGTATTTCAAATGTGATAATAATATAAAATGAATTATGGAAAAAGGACATTAATTTATTCATGGAGACCTTGCAAGGACACTAGAAGCAATGATCTTGAGATCCTTATTAAATTGCTAATAAAAAAATTATTATGAAGACCGCAATCGAGGTAGCACTGGATAGATTGTTAGTTGTGTGGCAGTGACTCCCCAATAATTTATTATTTATTTACTAACACTTATAGAGCGAGAGGGTAGTTTTATTTTGGTTTTGAATTGAATTTGTGGTGTGTGGTGTGATTTCTTTTATAGAAGGGTGAAGTTTTATTTTTCTATGACTTTAAAAAAAATGAAATGTGTGGATAATGTGTAATTTTAATTTTTTTTCATTTCCTTATTCAGTACATGTGTGTTTGTATTTCTATGGATGGTGTCGATGTGGGATATTAGGGAAGGATAGGTATTGGATTTTTTTAAGCCTATCTGCCAGGTAATTGGGACAAATTATGCTTTGGCCAAAGTGATGTTGCATATTTTAATATTGTATATGCAATTTTGTAGTTTCTCCTTGCCACATCATTGTGTAGATGCTATATTGTCATAGGTAAAATGTAGATAGGTCAAAATATTGCACCAAATTCCTATTGACTTGTCGGTCTCGATTTGCTAGTTTCCTCGTGCAGGTTCGAGCACTCAACCTTTCATGTTGATCACCAGGGGAGATAAACACTCCATCGTTGGGCAGAAAGAAGTACCTGGACCCCATTATTGTCCTTGATAAGAACAAATGGGGAGTAATCTGTGTCTAAAGGAGGTGGAATGATTATAGTATCACTTCATCTTGTGTTTGATGTATTCGACCTATTGGTTACCTATTGTATCTATCTTTTGATTTGTTGACATGTTGGTCACAATTATGTATACTAATGATGGATTATCTCTATTTTGAGAAAATCTTTAATAAATTGTCTTTTATATATCATTACTTACTTTTGACTAGGAAGTATTGAGTTAAAATTTCAAAAATATAGTCCTAGTTGGATTTTCATACCTTGCATAGAATAAATGAGATACAAATAGAGAAATGTCATACCAGGTTTATTCATTTATCACCTTCCACCAATAGAGAAACACGGGTCATTTAAAAAAATCTAAAAAAAACAAGCAACACGTCACGGTGGAAGTGCATTACAACAAGTAAACACAAAGGAATCCACCACACAAGAGGAGCTAATCCAACATATTATTTGCCCCCCATCCTAGTTTGTATCATTTAGGGAAGGTGGGAAACACACAAGAGGAGAAACATCAAGCATAGAAGATGGGACAATAGCCAGTTCCAAACAAGGACCATGCTCTAAGGATGAGTCACTTTGTTTGTCACTAGGATTAAGAGATGTTGTTTTGCAAATATAGTTGGTAAATCATGATTCATATCAATAAGCTCATAAAAATCATTAAAATCACTAGCATGAATATAATTTGCATTAGAAATATTAAAATCATAATCAAGAGTATCTTCTTCATCCAAATTAATCAAAATGGGATCTCTAATTCGAATAGAATCGTCATGTTTATTTAGTTTCATCTTTTTAATATTAACTTCCTCTCTTGGGATATGCATAGGTTGATCAAATGGAATCAAAGCATTAGTAGGGGTCTTAGGGGAGGAAAGGTTTTGGGAAGCACGTTCATGGGCTTTCGCAAGATGCTTAGAATGATAGTCACGAGCACAATGGTTATGCTTGGTTTTTTTTGAAATTTTGATTTGGTTTAGGATCAATCAATATTAGGTACTTTTGTTCTTTAGGAGGAAGAATGGAAGGCGTCGCACTAGGTTGAGAGATAGAAACTACTGAGTGTTTATAGGATATAGGAGTGGAAATAAAGCATAAATTACAGGTGTAGGAGGTTAGGAATAAGTACGAGTCAAGGGGATGGAACCAATAAATAAAAATGACAAAGGTTTTCATGACAACAAGTACTAGTATCAAAGGTATGATAAAAAACCAAATCTGAGGGACATGCCATATAGAAAAAATTGGAAAGATGGAAAGCCAATCCCTTAGAATCAAGAAAACTGGAAGATAAAAGAAACCCCTAATCCTCTGAAGAGAAATAGCACAAACTATGTGGAGAACACTCCTTGGTGTGTTGCATGTAACATGCCTCACTCTTCTTACCAATGTTTTGTAGCCCAAGCCTTAGCTGATCAAATGGGGGAGGGAAAAGAACAGATAGGTCTAGAACAAGAAAGTCTTGTTGTGAATATGTTCATTTTAAGGAAGCCTTATCCATGTTCTCCTAAAGAAAGTAAACATGTTGAAGGTGTGAGCAACAAAAGAAGTAAGTACCTAGAATACCAACCCCAATTGGTCTTTTATTCAAATGATAAGACTAGTATTGTATCACAAAGAACTATCAATGTAGTGGGTGATGATAAAGAGCGTCCCCATTTTAGATTACCAAGTGATGAGGAAAAAATATCCCTGACCGTAGCAGTAATAAACCAGGCTAGGGGTGCATATAATCTGAGGAATAGAACAGTTGAGCCCGGTCAAGGAAAACTTGCTTCTGTTTTCATTAAAGAGGATACCCCACAAGTTGCTGTAGAATCTCCTATCAAGGGTAATAAAGAAAAGAAAGCTACAAAGCAAGTGGAATATTCCTCTACCCAAAAGGAGGAGTAAATAAAAGTAGAAGAAAAAATGGTTACTGATAAGGCCAGGAGAGGTAAAAGGATAATTGATGTATCTTTTGAATTACCTATGTTTGACATGAAACATGCTCTTACTCAGATGAAAGTTTTAGTTCCACTAATGGAGATGTTGAAGATAAAAGAGCTCAAATAAGTTGCACTTGCACTTTTAAAAGGGATAGAAGATGTCCCTATGTCAAACAAGGAAGAAGTATCCTTGACCTTAAATAATGAGAAAAGATATGTTCCATCTATGAATGAAATGAAAGGCCTGGAGATAAGCAAGGAACTCTCCAATATCTGCATTGGCAATGTGATTACTCAAGAACCATTGTCAGTTGATCCATTCTATGTTACTTTAATGATAAATCATATGTTGGTTAAAAATTGTATGATAGACTCTGGTGTTGCAGCTACTGTGATGCCATATCGTATTATGAAAGAATTAGGCCTTCAAGTTAGCACTCCTGCTAGGAGTTGCTATACAATGGATAATAGGGAGGTTCCTGTGATAGGAACACTAAAAGACATTGAAGTAAAAATTGTTGCATTACATGAAGCTACCTATAAAATTGATATAGTTGTTGTTGATACAAAACCTCATTATGGTATGCTATTATCTAGATAATGGGTAGAAACAGTGGGTGGAAGATTGCAACTAGATTTTTCATATGCAACAATACATGTGAATGGCACCGAGGTCAAGTTGTACAAAGAGCCTCATTATTCTTTCATGGTGGAAATGGTTTTACCTGATCAACTGAATTGTTGTGTAGCTATTGACATAGAAACTTTTTCTATTAAAGAGATTAAGCCACAATTGAGAAACATTGACCCAATAATTGATGAGTTGTTTTTGCAACAAGATGGATTGTGGCAAATGTATTTTGATTGAGGATGCTCCAAAGAAGGATCAGGAGAAAGTGTTTTTATTTATCTCACCATCAGGTATTAATTTTAAGTACTCCTTCCTTTTGGCCTTTTATTGCACCAACAATATAGCTGAATATAAAGCATTAATATTGGGGATGGATATTGTCATCAAGCATGGTATTAAATGCTTATAAGTTCATGGGGATTCCCAGCTAATCATAGCCCAAATTAGATCAAAGTATGCTGCTAAGGATGACATATTGAAATTTTATAAATACATTGTCTGGGATAGATTATAACTCTTTGATGCTTTTAACATTCTATGGGTAGAGAGGTCAAACAATATTATGGCATATTTTCTTGCAAATGTTGCTTTGAAAAATTATAACATTACCCTTGTTGGTATATCTGTGGTGGAAGTCAAGAATAGGCTAGCAATGCCCGACAATATCCGCAATTGGCAAGTCTTTGAAGATGATGATGATATCCTCAGATTCATCTAGTGTTTAGATCAATATGATGGCCAATAGATTGACTGTGAATCCTTAGTATGAGTTGTAGATGGAAAAGAGTACATTCTTGATAAAGAAGTTGTTCAGGTAGCTTCTAATCATATTCCTAAGGGATTATTTGAACTAGAGGGCATGTTTAGTATAAATGATAATTACATGTCACAAAAGTCCAATGCCAATGTGGGAGATTTGGAGGAAATAAATCTAGGATTAGAGACATCCCCTCAATTGGTTTACATTGGAAAAAGGCTTGATAGGAATGTGAGGATGAATTTGATAAAATTGCTGAAAAAATATAAACATGTTTTTTCCTAGTCCTATGAAGATCTTAAAGCCTATAGAGAGGACCTATACCAGCATGACATCCCACGGAAAGAATATGTAAAACCATTTAGGCAAAAATAGAGGCATATAAATCCATTATTGGATACTAAGATGCTAATAGAGTTGATGAAATTAAGGGATACAGGCATAATTCAGCCCATAAGGCATTCATCATGGGTTTCAAATTTGGTCCTAGTAAGAAAAAAAGAATGGGGACATAAGATTGTGTGTTGATTTCAGGAACCTGAATGTAGCTTCATGGAAATATAATTATGGACTACCTAATATAGAAGCTATGATGCATAAGGTCACTAGATGTGATCTATTATCTATGATGGATGGGTTCTCTGAGTATAACCAGGTGCTAGTCAAGGAATCTAGACAATTTAAGATAGCGTTTACTACTCCTTGGGGAGCTTATGTATATGTCGGTATGCCTTTTGGTCTAAAAAATGATGGTGCTACTTTTCAGAGGGAAATGGATGTGGCTTTTAAGGATCTTATAGATTTCCTCATGGTAGTTTACCAAGATGATTTGACTACTTTCTCAAAGAGAGAAGAAGATCATTGTAGGCACTTGGAGAAGGTCTTAGCCAAAGCACTAGAATATGGTATATCACTGAACCCGAGGAAATGTCAATTTGTTGTTATAGAAGGAAAGTTTTTGGGCCATATAGTATCAAAGGAAGGAGTAAGAATAGACCCAGAAAGAGTTGAAGTTATTCAGAAGGTACTTGCTCCTAAAAACCTCAAAGGTGTACAGCCATTCTTGGGACAAATTAATTTTGTTAGGAGATTTATTGCCAACTTTTCAGAGCTAGTCAAACCAATAGTCAAACTATTGAAGAAAGATGTGAAGTTTGAGTGGAACTAGGAGGCACAAGAAGCTTTGGAGAAAATTAAACAAGAAATACAAGAAGCCCCTGTTCTAAGTTCTCCTAATTATGCTAAACCTTTTTCTCTATTTATATTTTCATCTTTTCACACTATTGCAGCAGTACTATTGCAGAAAGATGAGGAGGGATTTGAGCATCCTATATCATTCTTTAGCAAGTCACTACAATCAGCTGAGTTGAATTATCAATTGACAGAAAAACAAGCTTATGCCTTGGTGAAAACAATTAAGGCATTTAGACTGTATCTAGTGTATGATAAAGTTAATGCATATGTTCCCCATGTTGCAGTAAAAGATATCTTAGTCCAAAGTGAAATATTAGGCAAAATATGTAAATGGATTAATAAGATTCAAGATTTTGATTTGGAAATCCATATCACTAAACTGATAAGGGGATTGGGACTAGCTAAGTTAATGACAAAAGATAATCTGGATCTACCCAAGTTAATAATGTTAACACTTGTGGAAAAATGGTTACAAGCATTGAAATGCAGCCCTAGTATAATAACATAATGTATTTTCTCAAAAATGCTAGTTTCCTAGAGAATTTGAGTGACAACTAGAGGAGAATCCTAAGATTGCAAGTTTAGAGATATGTACTATTATAGAGTGACCTATATTGGAAAAATAGGGATGGGATATTGCTATTGTGTCTGGACAAAGGACAATTTGAAAAGGTTTTAAGAGAAATGAATTCTGGGATATGTGGAGGACACTACTCAGCTAGAGTGACAACTCATTAAATCTTAAGGGTTAGCTACTATTGGCCTTATTTGTTTAAAGGTGTCCATGCTTTTGTCAAAAAATGTGAGCCATGTCAAAGGCTCTCAAATAAATTGAATTTTTCAGGTGCCCTTCTGTTGAATCCTATAGTTGCAGAAGCACCTTTTTCCATGTGGAGGGTGGATTTCATTGGAGAATTTGATGAGAAATCAAGTGGGGGACATAGTTGGATTTTGGTTGTTACTGATTACTTTACCATGTGGATTGAAGCAATTCCAACTAAGAAGGCTACAAGCACAATGGTTATTGACTTCTTGATGAATAATGTAATTACTAGATTTGGTGTTCCTATTAAACTAGTAATGGATAATGTCATGTACTTTAGATCAGAAGAAATTGTTGATTTTTGTTCTGAAACAGGAATTGTTATTTCATATTCATCCCCTTACCACCCACAAGCAAATGGGAAAGCATAACCTAGTAACAAGAGTATTCTACAGATCGTAAAGAAAACCTTAGAAAATAATAAAAGGGTGTTAGGAATAGTCCCAAGAGATAACTAAGAGGGGGTGAATCATTTATCTACAAGATTCAATTCTTTTTCCAATTAAGTACAGAATAACTTTAACCATAAACTCAACAAGATAACACAGAAATGAACAACACAATTTTGGTAATGAGGAAAACCAAATTAGGTAAAAAACCCAGTGGGAATTAGCACCCACAAATAATTGTACTAGTTTTCAATGATCCTTGTTAGAAGATCTTGCAACCCTGTTAGGAGTTGATCTTTACAATACAAAAAGTATAGAGACCTGGTCAAAGGTCAGACCCTGTTAGGAGTCTTTTACAAATAAACCTGTTAGGGGTGAGGACTCACTGTCCAAGAGCTCACTCCTCAAATGGTGAAGGTTGCAACCTTCTGTAAGGCAGATATACACTATATCTGAAAATGAACTGTTTGTGTAGACCTGTTGTCTTGATCAGTTACAGTGAATTGTAATCTTCTTCTGATTCTTCACATAGATCTTCAATTGATGAATGATGTAGCCTTATTGTCTAACTTTTTTCTCTACTTTGTCTTATTCCTTTACGCTTCATTCACACTTTACAATCACAATTGAACTTCTATATGTATCTTCCCCAAGGATAGGGTCACAACGGTTGTAGGAAACATTTCAGTAACTTCCTTGTCAGCTTAACTAAGCACGCAATCAAAGTTAATACCACGCAACTCAAAATGAATAGACGCGTTGCTTCACATAGTCGGCTCTACCAAAATAACTCAAACATCATGCTTCTATTAAAACAAATTTAGCACTTTTGGATAATCATCATTAACTCATAACTAAACATGAATACAAACACGCATATCCTGAAGATAGGCGCAACTCAAGAAACAATGTAAATACGTCAACTCTTAACAGATAATCACCAGAAACTATAACTGCCAAAATAGATTAACATAACTCGACTGAAACTGCATATCTGAATCTGCGTGTATGAACATTACATCTAGAACATGTCTACAACATAGATGTAAACGCGCAAGGCTCTAGAATATCTATACTGATAATTCCTCACAAGACATTGTTGTATATTATATGTTGTCATCAATGACAAACATACAATCAACTATTTTCATAGAAGCAAATCTCCAACAATCTCCCCCTTTAACATTGATGGCAACATACGATATGAAAAACACCATCAACCCAAAGTATCCTCTTTCTTTTTACAATATTTTCAATATCCTCATCAAAGGTTTCTCTTCATTGCTTCTCCTCTGACTATGTTTTTACTTTCATGACTATATACTCCCCCTTTGACATCAATGGCAAAGGGTACCAAAAACAATTAAGCATAGGTACTACTCCAGAAGTAGAGTTGTCAACCACTCATCAGTCACCAAGGACTGATGCTCTTGCTGCAAATTCTAATCAAACTCAGGAAAGGAAATTACTCCCAGCTTCTCCCTGAGATACTCAAAAGTATCTTTTGATAAAGTCTTTGTAAAAATATCTTCTAATTGTTCTTTAGTGCTTACATAATCCAACTTTACTTCTCTTTCTACAACTTTTTCTCTTAGAAAATGATATTTGATCTCAATGTGTTTTGTTTTTGTGTGCATCATAGGGTTCTTTGACATATTGATAGTGCTAGTGTTATCACAGTGAATAACAATATGATAATCAATCTTAATACCAAAGTCTTTAATCATCTATTTGATCCAAACCATTGTTGAACAATTCAATGCTACTGCAACATACTCAACTTATGTTGTTGACTGAGAGATACAATTATGCTTTTTGCTTGTCCACTAAACCAACCTGTCTCCAAGAAATACTACTCCTCCTGAGGTACTCTTCCTGTCATCAACAAAACCTGCCCAATTTGCATTTGCATACACATGAAATTGTATATTCTCTAAGTTAGGATACCATAAACCATAGTCTATAGTCCCCTTTAAGTATCTGAATATTCTTTTTATTGCCATTAGGTGATTTTGTTTAGGTTCAGTTGCAAATCTTCCAACAATGCCAACTGCATTAGAAATATCTGGTCTAGATTGAATAAGATATATGATTTTTCCAATCATAGACTTGTATAGTGTCTTGTCAACTACTGTGGAATCATCATCTTTAGAAATCTTGCTTCCTGTTATCATGGGGTGCTTACTGGTTTGCAATCTTGCATTTTGAAAGTCTTCAATATCTCCTTCACATACTTAGACTGATTTATGAATATGCCTTTGTCTGTTTGTTTTAAATTCAATCCCAAAAAATATTTGATAGGTCCAATCATGCTCATTTCAAACTCACTTTGCATCTCTTTGGCAAATTCTGCACTAAGGTTGTCATTACCTCCAAAGATAATGTCATCAAGAAAGATAGCAACAAGTAGTAGTCCATCAGGTGTCTCTCTCATGAATAAGTTGCTATTTTATGCTCCCTTTTTGAATCCAATCTTGGTTAAGCAACCATCAAGTCTCTCATACCAAGCTCTTGGGGCCTGTTTAAGTCCACAAAGGGCTTTCTTTAATCTGCATACCATGTCTGGTTTGTTTGATAAACTAAATCCTTCAGGTTGTTCTATGTAAACTTCTTCCTTCAAGTCACCATTCAGAAAAGCTGACTTGACATCCATCTGATATAATTTAAAGTTCTTGAATGTTACATAGGCCAAAAACAACTTGATAGCTTCCAGTCTTCTCACAGGGGCAAATGTATCAGTGTAGTCTATTCCTTCTCTCTATGCATATCCTTTACATACCAATCTTGCTTTGTTTCTTACCATTGTACCTTCTTCATTCATCTTATTTTTGAACATCCACTTTATTCCAATTATATTTTTGTCACAAGGTCTAGGGACCAGTTCCCATGTATCATTCTTGATTTTCTGATCTAATTCTTCTTTCATAGATTTCTGCCAATCTGAATCATTGGATGCATCTTCAACACTTAAGGGTTCAATTTTTGAAATCAAACATACCTCTTCATCAACTGTTAAACCTTTTGCTTTAGATCTTGTCAAAACTCTACTGCTCTAACCTCCAATGATATCTTCCTTTGAATGGTATCTAGTTGTAAATTTTTGAACTTTAGGTGTGACATATTCATCTGTAATCTATGATTCCTCTTTGCTTGTTTCAGGGTCATTGCATGATACATCAATACAATCAAACATTTCTTCAATAATTATTTCTTTACTACTAGGCATGGGTTCATCTTCAATCATAGGTGCACATTCATAGTACCTTTCTTAAATCATGAACTTCTCATCAATCTTCACATGTGTACTTTCAATTATCTTCTTTAATCTCAAGTTAAAACATCTATATGCTTTGATTTTAGTAGAGTAACCAAGGAAAATACCTTCATCACTTCTGGCATCAAACTTACCAACACCATCATCTCTCTTGATGTAGCACTTGCTTCCAAATATTCTAAAATATTTTACTGTAGGTACATTACCAAACCAAAGTTCATAAGGTGTCTTATCTACGTCTGGCCTTAGTTGTATTCTATTGATAGTATAGACTATTGTATTGACTGCATCTCTCTAATAGGTGTGTGCAAATTTTCCTTCTATCATGATAGTGCGCATTGTGTCAAGTATGATCCTATTTCTTCTTTCTACAATCCCATTCTATTGAGGGGTTCTAGGAGCACTCAACTACCTTTTGATTCCACGTTCTTCGCAGTACTCATAAAACTGGTCAGAGGTGAATTCTCCTCCTCTATCTGATCTCAGACACTTTAGTTTTAATCCAGACTCATTTTCAACTTTAGCTTTGAATATTTTGAACTTCTCAAAATCTTCAGACTTATCCTTTAAGAATGCAACCCACATCATCCTTGAAAAATCATCAAAAAACAAAATAAAATACATTTCTCCATAGTATGATCTTGTTTGAGTAGGACCACATATGTCTGTATGCACTAGATCCAATTTTTTTTCTGCTAAGTTATGCTTGCTTCTGAATGAGCTCCTTACATGTTTTCCCATCATGCATTCCCTACACAAAGTATCAACTGATCTTGAAATACTAGGAAGGTCTCTTATTGCCTTTACATTGCTTATCTTTACTATGTTGTCAAAGTTGATGTGACAAAGTCTTTTGTGCCATAGCCAACTGTCATCTACTTTTGCAACAAAACAACTTACTTATGAATTGAGTTGAAAGACATTACCTTTAGTCTTAGATCCTGATGCAATCATATCTCCTTTTTTGTTGTTAATGATTCACTTGTTGTCTTTGAATTCCAACTGATATCCTTTGTCAAGCAATTGTCCAACACTTAGTAGGTTATGATGTAAACCATCAACATAAAGAACATTGTATGTCTTGTTCTTTCCATCTAAGGTAATAGAACCTCTGCCTATGATAGGTTTGGGAGTTTTATCTCCAAATCTAACCATACCACCTTTGTACTTGTCTAGATGAACAAATCTATATTTCTCTCCTGTCATGTGATGTGAGCATCCGCTGTCAATGATCCAGTTAGTTCTGATGTCTGCTTTGGAAACTAATGTTAACTCTTGTGCTTTATTTTCATCTTCATTGTCCATTTATTCAAGCATTTTCTCAATGTCTTTAATGGCAATGAATCCAATTTCATCTTCTTCTAATTCATCATCAGTTATACCATCTTCAGCATGATAGCATTCCTTAGTATATTTGGGCTTGTAATCTGATCTGAACTTCTTGACTCTTGTAGGACACTTGGATGCAAAATGGCCAACTTTGTTGCATGAGAAACATTTGAATGGTATTTTTCCTTTACCTTTCCTTTCTTTCATGGAAATCATAGCAATTATTTCTTCTACTGTATCCACTTCTTCTTTATCATTATTACTAGAGTTGCTCAAGAGTTTCTTACCATGGACTGAGGCTTTGAAAGTTGTTTCACTTTTACGTTTTGTCTTCAATCTTGATATCTCAAATGCAGAGATTTTGCTGATCAAAGTCTCTCTCTTGAAGTATTTTGAGAATTTAATAGTCTCATCTAAGATATTTATCTTGCTCTCATAGTCTATTGCCAATGTAGTCGTCAGTTTGTCCATTATGTCTTCTTCTGAAATTTCTCCACCATTGTTCTTGATTCTTGAAACTGCTTCATTAATCCTCTGATTCTAAGCTCTGATGTTCTCTTCAAGTAGCATCTCTAATTTGTTATACCTCTTTTTTCCATGTCTTTCTCCATGCATTCTTTGCTTGAATATCTCCTTCAAACATATCTTCTAAATACTTCCATACGGTGTAGGCTTTGTCTACTTTCTTGATCTCAGAGAATTCATTGTTAGACAATGCACTTATAAGGGCTTCCTTGGAAATTGCATTAGCGGTGAATACCTCCTTTTTTTTACTGGTAGCATCATCTTTTTCAAGGTCTTTCAGGGAGGGAACAACAACTTATTGTGTGGCTATTTCAAAAATGTCAAAACCAACGCACTGTAGATGTGTTATCATTTTGTTCTTCTAATCGAGATAATTCTCTCCATCAAACTTAGGACTCTCTTTTCTAAAGTATGCCATTTGATCTACCTTAAGCTATTAAGCTTTCTCTCCAAGGTACTTGGCTCTGATACCAATTTTTAGGAATAGTCCCAAGAGATAACTGAGAGGGGGGGTGAATCGGTTATCTTCAAGATTCAATTCTTTTTCCAATTAAGTACAGAATAACTTTACCATAAACTCAACAAGACAACACAAAAATGAACAACACAATTTTGGTAACGGGGAAAACCAAATTAGGTAAAAACCCCGATGGTAATTAGCACCCACAAATAACTGTACTAGTTTATAATGATCCTTGTTAGAAGATCGTGCAACCCTGTTAGGAGTTGATCTTTACAATGCAATAAGTACAGAGACCTGGTCAAAGGTCGGACCCTATTAGGAGTCTTTTAAAAATAACCCTGTTAGGGGTGAGGACTCATTGTCCAAGAGCTCACTGCTCAAATGGTGAAGGCTGCAACCTTCTGTAAGGTAGATATACACTATATCTAAAAATGAACTATTTGTGTAGACCTGTTGTCTTGATCAGTTCCAGTGAATTGTAATATTCTTCTAATTCTTCACATAGATCTTCAATTGATGAATGATGTAGCCTTACTGTCTAACTTTTTGCTTTTCTCTGTCTTATTCCTTTACGCTTCATTCACACTTTGAAATCACAATTAAACTTCTATATGTATCTTCCCCAAGGAAAGGGTCACGACGGTTGTAGGAAACATTTCAGTAACTTCCTTGTTGGCTTAACTAAGCACGCAATCAAAGTTAAGACCGCGCAACTCAAAATTAATAGACGTGTCGCTTCACATAGTCGGCTCTACCAAAATAACTCAAACATCACGCTTTAGTTAAAGCATGTTTAGCACCTTTGGATAATCATCATTAACTCATAACTAAATGTGAATACAAACACGCATATCCCAAAGATAGGCGCAACTCAAGAAACAATGTAAATATGTCAACTCTTAACAGATAATCACTAGAAACTGTAACTACCAAAACAAATTAACATAACTCAACTGAAACTGCATATCTGAATCTGTGTGTATGAAAATTACATCCAGAACATGTGTACAACATAGATGTAAATGTGCAAGGCTCTAGATTATCTATACTGATAATTGTTCACAGGACACTGTTGTATATTATATGTTGTCA
Source organism: Thuja plicata (assembly GCA_018584345.1). Taxonomy (NCBI): domain Eukaryota; kingdom Viridiplantae; phylum Streptophyta; class Pinopsida; order Cupressales; family Cupressaceae; genus Thuja; species Thuja plicata. The sequence goes on from MU226703.1 coordinate 1,142,090, forward strand.
TCAATGAAAAACATACAATCAACTATTTTCATAGAAGAAAATCTCCAACAAAGGGCTTGGCATGCAAAATTGAAGCTTGCCTTATGGGCAGACATAATTACTATGAAGAAGGCAATAGGAAAATATCCTTTTGAATTAGTATATGGTATCTAGTCTAGAATTCCTTTGAATAACTTTCTCCCTATTTATAAATTCATCCAAGATGAGGGTTTAGAAGTTTCTGAGCCTATGCATGATAGAATAGTTTAGCTAGTAGAATTGGATGAAGTGAGAAGAGACAGTCAAAGAGAAAATATCAAATTGTAGAAAAAAATGAAATACCTTTTTGACAAGAGATCAAATGACAGAAAGTTTTAGCCTGGTGATCTAGTTCTTCAATGGAATGCAAGGGCTGAAGAAAAGGGATAACACAAAACAATTGAGTCCTTATGGTTGGGCCCCTTTATCATTCACCAATCGTTTGGAAAGGATTCATATCTTCTAAAGAATATGGAGGGTGAGGTTTTTAAATTGCAAGTGCATGGAAAATTCTTAAAACCTTTCTTCAATTTTTTTTGCCTTCCATGCACAGTAGTCTTGTATTTTATGTATAGGTATGTTTGTTTCTTGTTGTGTGTTTCTTTCCCTGTTGTGTGTTTCTTTCTGCAGTAGGTTAGTGCAGTTGTGGTCTGCCTCACAAAGATCTATGCTATGAACTTGCATTCAAGCATCCTCAGATAGAGCCACTGTTGGGACTATTTTATGTTTTCTGAGTCTTACTAAGAGTTTTGGCTCCCAATGTCAGTTTTTGCCTAAAATTTCTAAGTGTCTTCAAGTGTGCTATCAAATTTTTCTGTAAGTCTCTGCTTCCTAAGAAATATGGTAAAAAATGAATGAAAGTCTTAAACCCTATGTCTCTTGTATCTTTACCATGAAAAAACCCTAGACTTGAATGACCTTTTTCTATTTTGAAGTTACTTTTGGCAAGTAACTTAAGTGTTTTTAAGTTATGTGCATTTTTGGCCTTTACTTTTATCTCTTAATCTCATGATTAGGACTAAAAATTCTTTATGATCTAGAGACTCAGCGCAAGCTTATATCTCTTAATCTTAGGAAGAAATGAATATTCTCTTATGAATTCATATATTAAGCGTAGGCGGTAGATCAAGATCTCATCGTGTGGCTGGCATGTGATCTCTGAATTAACTCAAGGTTAAGTAAAGCATTCAGCGAGTTAGGGATTGCTTCGTCACGCAATCTCCAGATGACTTGAGTCAAGATAAAGTTAAGAGATAAGTTGATAATGAAAATATTTGGACCATTAATATATTTAGATATTGTGGTCTGTGTGTGATCTCTGAATAGATCCAGAGTTAGTCAAATTGTTCAGCGATTCAGAGACTTAGTTATCTCTGAATCTCCAGATAGACTCAGAGTCAGAGTAGAGTTATCCTTTCACCTTGTTGCTAAATCTTTGAATGAACCTAAGGTCAATTTAAAAACTTAGATACTTAGTGAGGATCGTCGATCTCATCTCAGATGAACGGCTAGCGCTAGATCTCCAGACGAGACTCGAGTTAAGAGTTTTATTCAATGACTTTGCAGTTCCTTTATCTATGAATCTCCAGATTTGATCATGGTCAAAGAAAAGCCAAGTTAAGTTTATTGAAAGATTCAGAGGTAAGAACAAATGAGTTATCTAGTGTTAAAAGATGAACCAGAGGTAAGGTAAATTTAAAATGAGTGGCTAGCGCTAAATCTCATAACAAAGCCAGAGTTAAGAAAATTATCTAGCGACTTAGTGAGAACCATTGATGAAGTAAGATATTTGTGGTTGGTGCTAGATATCATAATGGAACTCAAGTTAGAGGAAACATTCAGAGACTTGGAGATAAAATGGTCATGTAATCTCCATATAGACTATGGTCGAAGTGTGGTAAAGTCCTGAGGATTTTTTCTCGCGCCATTGCAAGGAAATAATATAAAGAGAAAGGTTAATAAAGATTAGAGATCTTGACAAAGTACAAGTAATCCATTGAGTTGTAAAAAATTAGGAAATTAGGCCAATCAGATCACAACTTGAGATTTTTAACATAAAATAAGGGTTTAAAAATAGAAAAGCAGTCATGAATTTTTCTAGCTAGGCATTTGAATTCAATTACCTGTCAACTTCAAGTGTCACGAGTATCTGAGACTTGATTTCAAGGCATGCAGAGTTATTCCAGAAGTGATTGAGAAACATTTTCCACGTTCTCAACTAGACTAATGCATTGATGTTTCAGTGATAAATAGGTGTTTCCTTTGTACATTCTAATTACCAAATTTTTCAGAGTACAGAGCGAAAATTGCATAATTTTTAGAGCAATTGTGAAAAGCATGTTTCAGAGAGAAGGATAGTTCATAATCGAGTAAAGATGAGTCAAGCAGAATCAAGCAGAGCTCTAGTCAGTGGTGAGGGAAAAGATGCAGAGGAAGAATAGAAAGGAAAGAGGAATTATTCAAATTTATTCGTTGCTCTGCTACCTGGAACCAACCATAACAAAAAGGTAAATGATGAATACTTTTCTGATGGTATGTCAAATTTTAGGGATCCCAACACTCTCGGGTGCTCTGGTTACCCTTTGTTTAATTAATTTTATAGTAATAAGGGTAGACAAACCCCTGTATCAAACCCTTAGACATTAGGTTTAGCCAAGCTAATTATCCCATATGTCTTCCTAGATGTAGACTTGCTAGTAGAATTGGCTAGAAAATATGATCCTATTTCTAAAACTACTAGAAAAGGTGATGAGATAGCCCTAGTTACCTTGGATAGGGCATCCTTTATGAAATCCTTTGGTATATACTATGTCTCTGCCACAGAGATTGACCTGACAAAATTAAAGAATAAGTATACCAGAGAGGTTAATGTGGTGAAGAATTTGATCCAGGCTCATGTGCCTAGGTCAAATAGAAATTATATAGCCCCCATGCCTTCTTCTAAGGGTGCACCATATGAATTCAAAGGCCTAAGCTTCTATATGAAGTATATAGGTTATGGGTTGTGCAGAGTACTAGGCATTGATGGGTACATGGGTACTAGACTTTGACTACATTCATTATGTCATTGATAGAATGCATGAAGGCCTCATAATTATCCAGAAGAAAACCAACCCTAAGTTCATACATTATTCTATTTTAATGCATTTGGTTATAGTTTTCAATATAGATAGTATGGACATTGAGAATTTGAGACCCAGGATGCAGTTCCAAGGCCAGCCAAACCCTATACAATTTTGGATTAGGGTTTGGAATTACACTTCCAATGAGAATGAATATTGTAGCTTTCAGAACTGGGGTGTACATACAATTTTAGAATTGCTAGGTCTTAATGTAACTAGGTTGATAGTCAAGGTGCTTAGACTCCTGAGACCTTGTGAATATGTGGACAAATGGCCAAGAGATCACAATTGGGGAGACTTCTATTGTGAAAATACCTATACCCTAATTAGGGTTTGTGGATCTTCTCAGCCTCCACACATACTTCCCAAGTATGTGCCACTAAGGGTTGTCTTGATGGAATTTAAATGGCAATTGATGTGGATAGATAAAGAGGACTTGGCTCCCCACAAAAAGGGCACATTTACACCTAGGCAGTTCATGGTTGTGGATTTTACTATTGGGAAAAGGGCCATGGATGCAGTGAACAAGTGGTTAGGTAAGTACAAGATGAGCATGGCTTTGTGTATATATATGTAGACCCTGAGGGCTTCATCAAGAGTGTCAAGAAGTTGCTAACCCCAAGTGTCACTACCATTAAAGAACATGAGGAGTGTGTCAGAGAGGATGTTATTAGAAATATCCTAGAGGATGAAGAGGCAGCAAGCAGAGCTGTAAAATATGAGGACCTGATTTATCTAGAAAAGGAGATGAAAAAGGCAGGGATTCCTTTCGGAGGCTTTTTCCCAGGATTTCCTTATTTGACAAGAATTACAAAGATGATAGAAATATATCATACTTTGTATAACCAACTAGAGAGTCAAATTGAAGAGAAATAGAGAGGCCCTGAGAAGCATTCATCTTCTGAGTATGAAGAGGACAGTGAAGGATGATATCATATGTACAATCCACCTCATGTAGATGTGTCACTTGTTGTCAAGGAAAACATAGAGGCTCATGACACGGAGGCTCCTAACACTGAAGTAAAAAGTGATCCCCCAAGGAAGAAACAGAGAATTGAACAAGGGGAGCCCTCTCAAGCAAATACACAGGGGAAGAAGAAAGATAGAGTGAGTTCCTTGATCACTGGTGATAGGCAATATCATCACCAACTTAGGAAGAAAATCATAGAGGGAAAGAAAAAGGGAAAAGATATCCAAGAAGAAGTGGAATTGCCCCTCCAACTGTGCCAAGAAGAAAGGGATCTCTATCAGGAAGAATTTATGAGTGATGATGCATTCATCAAAACTAATGAGTTCAAAAACTTTTTAATCTGGAGAAAGAAACAAGAAGTTGGATCACAATTGCAACTAACAGGGGGTGATATTGTGTAGAGTGAAGCTTTGGAAGCCTTGAAAGCCTATGATCCTGAGTCTAAAACCATAACAATTGAGGAGGCTATGCAGTTGGTTAAGTCTAGTGGAATGTTGCTTGTGCACGGATGGGATTTAGCCTCTGCATTCATAATTGACCAAATCATGAAGTAGCCAGATGCTAATCTATCTTATGAGACTCAAATTGGCGACATAATAAGGGGATGTAGATATGATCCAAGATCCCAGACTTTATCCATGTGGTCCCTGGCACCAAGAACACAAAATCCATCTCTGGTTAGTGTTGAGGAGAAAATAGATGGAGATAATATTATCTGGACTGTCAAGAATACTGTTGACCTTGAGATTTCCTAGGCCGTCACCCTCTTTGCCCGCCTCAATGAGGAAACAAAAAAGCAACTTTCTGCAAGGTATGGAAAACTCTTTGATGATTCAATTGTTGTTGCAAAGGATAGGAAAAATGTTTGATCCAGATCAAATCATTACAGGGGCAAGTAGAGGCTTTGGATAAGAAATTAGAAGAGGCTCCCAAAGCTCCTCCTCTAGCCAAAGAAGTTGCCTCTGAACAGATAGAAACCATTGAGGACTTCCCACAAGGAACATAGCTATTAGACAAGGATCGAAATAAAATTTCTCTAGCTGCATTGTTGAATATCTTGTAGCATAGGATAGATATCCTAAAAGGAAAAGTGGACATAGTGCACAAAGAATACACTATATTTCCTGACTTAGAAAAGGAGGTGAAGGGAAAAATAGCAAATTTGGACCCATTAATTGGTACATGGTCAAGCAGGGGATCCCTTTTTGAAAGGATAGAGGCATTACAACCTCACATGACATATCTCCTAGTAGTAGTATGCCAAGTGGGGGAGATGATTGAGAAGATTGGTACATCATTGTCCTTCTTCAAAGGAAATGACACTCAAATTAGGGCAAAGGTCAGTTTGTTTGGCCCTGATTTCAATAGATTTATCCATCCTGTCAAAGGGGAAAGTGATGAGATAAAGTCTATTGAAGAGTGGAGAGAATAATTTGACATTTTGTTGCCTAAGAAAGAGGAATTCCTGACAGATGATAATGTCCTAGACATGGATAGGTTCAATGAAGCCTTAGATGAAGCTTTTAAAGCTGAAACAAACTTTTTAAATTTTGTTGTAGATGTCAAGGCTATCACTAATGTCAGGTGGTAAAGGCAGAGGAAGTGGTTGCAGAACTTACAAAGTTTCAATTGGCCATCAAAAGATGAAGTTACACTTTGGGACAATATCACCAAGCCAAAGAAGAAGAAACCAACAACAATTGACTTGGACGTGATAGATGAAGAGTAAAGTGGCACTTGGCACCTGATCAATGAGCATAGGGAGGGTAACCATCATCAATAATAGTGTAAATTAGCTTGTATTAGTGGTCACTAGGTCTCATAACAACTTCAAGAGGTTACCCTAGATACCTGTGGACAAAGGTGCCAACTGCAAAGGATTTGGAATGATTTCAAATCAGCTACTCAAGTGTATTTCTTCCACTGACTGAAAATATAACTGATTTTGTCTTTTAGCACTTTTAGGTGTTTCCTATCCATCTGAAGCTTGTTGCATCCTTTCTCTTTAACGATTCTAAGATGTCTAGTGCTTACTATATATAGAAATTTGTATGATATTGTAAAGGATGGTGAAATTAATGTTGTTGGGGAGTTTTCTGATTCTCAGTCTATTTTCAGAAGCTTTTGTCATTATGTTGTATTTAAACAGAGGGATTTTAATGAGAATACAGTAGGAATTCCTTTTGCATATCTGTGATGTCTTCGTGTGCTTGTCTTTGAATTCTTGTGTATTAAATCTGTAAGGCATTTTAAATACACTGGTTATAAGGTAATTGTGAGATTTTTTTTTAAGTTTCTTTCAAGGAGAGAGTAAGTCTTAAGGGTAGTTTCATAGAGTTCCAGAATTTCATAAGAATTTGATACATAGGTATGGGAATAAGAGGGTGACTTGTAAGGAATTTCACATGGGTTCTAGGTGTGTTATTATAAATAAGTTTATGTGGATATATCTTCTTTTGACTCTTTTCCCAATGAATACGACACTGGTCTCTATTGATCTAGCAGTGATCATCATAAATCCATCAAAATATTGAACAATCTTTTATTTTCTCCTTAAGAGCATAGATGTCTAGGATCTATATTGAAGAATAAAAACATTATTATTGATTCATTAAATAACTAAATCCATTAGGTTAGCCTACCTGAGCCTCTAAGATCGAAGAGAAGAAGGATGAAAATCCTTAATCTACTGATTGATTTATTGAAATAATAAGTCAAGAGGTACACCCACCTAATTATGTGGAGCTTGAATAAGGAGGATCAAATCCTCATTAATTAGTAATTTTACTTGCAAGAATCATGAGTTGGGAGTCATAGAGTCAATCTTTTATGCTTATATAGATTCTACAAAGAAAAATCGCTAACAGGATCAAGCATAACAAACATGAAATCTCAAAATATCCAAAATGGGGCCTAAGTGAGAACCCAATCATGGGTGCTAACTTTTTAGGATGGTACACCTTCTATTAAATTTTCTAATGGAGTTTTCCAAAAATGCATTCATCTTGAGGAGAAATATGAAAAAGGCAAAGCATGGGGAGCTATACAACTATTGGATTCGGCACATAGTGACTTAGCAAAACCATTTCCACAACCATATTTGAGAAAGCCTAGATAAGTCTTGATGTTTATTAATGAATTTTCTCGATATACGTGGGTTTACTTTCTTAAACAAAATTCTAAGGTCTTTGAGAATTTTTTAGATTTTGTAGAGAGGATTTGGGAAGTTCATCAAGTTCCTGCATATAGATAATGTGAATGAAAGTTTTAGCAATCAATTTGAGTAATTTTATTCTTAAAAATGTATCAAAATGCATCACATAGTTCCATACAACCCTCAATAGAATGGTGTCATAATACACAATATTAAATCCTTAAAAGAGACATATAGTTGTATAATTCACTCCAAATCTTTAGCACCTCAATACTGGGAAAAGTCCATCCATTGTGTGTATTATATCCAGAACTGAGTTCCTCACAAAGTTTTGAAGGTGGTAACACTTTAGAGTTTTTAGTTCTCTTTAATGGGCTTTCATTCCACTTGAGAAATGAAAATTTATAGATCCAGAAAGAAATCCTTGCATATTTTTTGGGTATCCATATGATGTCAAAGGCTATACACATCTCCAAACCACCATTCTTGAGTTGTTCATAGAGAGGAGTGTCCAATTTTAGGAGATTCCTTCTAGTTCTTCTCATAACAATTCTCTGTCCACCATCACATTAAACACTTTGCATGATATTGAACATTTTTAGAAGATATTGATGCTCTTTATTTTTATGAGGGTTCTTCATCCTTTACTTCAAATGGTGACAATGATAACGAGGATTTACATTCCTCTCCTAGTAATCATTTAAAGATTGATGATTCTCCTTAGAATATCTAGTCTCAACACCTCTTTAGAATAGAAAAACATCGGATTCAACAAGTGAATGGTTTGGTGAGCCATCAAATACTAGAAGAACAAAGTCACAATTTCAATAGGCTCCACATCTATGCATTTCTTCAACTTTTGATCCAAAATATTTTCAATAAGTTTTAAGGATTTCTGAGTGGAATGTTATAATGTAGGAAGAGTTTAACTCCTTAAAAATTAATCACACATAGTATCATACCCTTCTTCCTAAGGCAATAAAACTCGTTTGATGCAAGTGGATTTATCAAAAAAAAATTACAAGCAGATGGGACAATTGATAAGCATAAGGCTCACTTGATAGAAAAAATCTCCCAAGTAACCATTGTTGAATACACCACAAGACTGAGGGGGAGGGGAATTTGAATCAATATCAATAAAATCCTTAATCATTATCATTCACAAAAACTTATCAATTATCTTTAACCAACTAAATATCCAAGAAAGATAAATCAATGAATAATGTATCCATGAACACTAGATTTTTACCTGGAAAACCTAGTGTGGGAAAAACCATGGTGAGTACACATTCACTATATGAATCACTTATTTCAATATTATTTTAGGCTCAAGGCCAAGGTATTTCACTACTCCTTATTTTACTTGTAGGCTAAGGCGAACAGCCTTAGGGAAAGATAAAATGGATTTGCAAGATGAGACACATGATCCTAGGGCATGATACAAAAGGACTTGCAAGTTGAAGCTCAATGTGTCAAGGTAAGATACAGATTTGCACAAGCTACCAAAAGGGATATTTATCTTCTAGAAAGCATGGAGATGAAATGAATTGAAATTAATGGATCTCCTAATTATGAAATTATCCTTGAACTATTGTCAAGCGACTTATATCATGGCAAACACAACACACTTATCTATTGCCTTAAATTTTGTTAAATTGAAATATATGCTCATGAAAGCACATTGGAAATTGATATTCACATTTTTGCTTCACCACCTATACTTGTAAAAAATTCACAATAAATCCACACCTCAAATAAAATATTTCCATGTCTATATATATCAACTTATTTATCAAAAACCTCAACTGGTTTGGCTACATACAAATTAGTATAATTCAAACAAAGTCGGCCATTGTGACCAACTGCCTAAAATAAATTCCAATCTAAGAGTTAAAGGATACCTTAACATATCATAACACATCTTCCTAATTCAATTTCGATGAGACCCATGCAACAACAAATCTTCCAAAGTTAACATCAATTGTAATGTGTAGATAAACAATCTAGTACATTAACCATTTGGCTCAAAAACATCTTCCAACCCAAATAACTCAATGTGGATCTTTACATGCCAATGTAAGATCCATAATAAATTCTAAACATAATATCCAATGCATATCCATATCAAAAGAGTATTATCAATCAAGATGCACCAATTGAATCGGCCAAAGACCAATACAAATAACAACGTCGAACAACAGGAAAATTACAAATTTTCTTGTGGACAAAAATTACACTTGAAAACTGAACTAAACCACTACATAAATATTCTAAATGCATCCTCCAAGATACATACTTATAAATAACACTATGAATTAATGTGGAACATTCTTTGGAGTAGTCCTAACAAGCAGTCTCACTATTAGCAAATTGTAACAACTAACTTCAACAATTGAACTATAAAGGACCTGAAAATATAATAATGCAGCATCCATAGAACATATGAATTATATCCAAATACACAATCCATCATCTTAAAATCATGATTAATATAGAGAATTCTCCCATAAAGTCTTTAAATACTCTTTCTTGCATATTCGAGTTTCCAATACCGTCACCTTCTAGAAACACTACAAAATCACTTGATATCATAAGTAGAGAGCATAACAACATCAGATCACTCATTTATTGACCACTCTGAATCACTCCACAATATGTAGACATCCACACATGTCAATTTGACATTAATTATAACACTAAACTCATAGTGTTAACAATATCCCCTTTTTCATTGATGGCGGTACCAATGAAAAACATAATCACTACACAAATACTTATTGTAATACTCTCATCAACACAAATAAGTTTGACATCAATGACCATACAATGAAATAGTCCAAAAATCTCCCCCTTTTACATTAAGGATAAATGGGATAAATTTTCAAATAGCTCTCAAATAACTCTCCTCCTTATGGGAAACATCTCATGCATCTACAATTGTCTCCCCCTATTAGGGTATCCCTTTTCTTTGGATCACTTTCATGCAATTAGAAAAAAAAAACCTCCATTACTCCCCCTAAGAGAATCCACCACATGAATTCAGGAGACAAAAGATAGACTTTGGATCTCTCCCTAGAGAGATGCAAAACTTCTAGGCATCTAGTTTGAAGTAAGAGGTGAAATAACCCCTAGCTTCCCCTGTAGATACTAAAAAGTATTGTTTAGAGGTTCCTTAGTTAAATATCTACAATTTGATCCTTTGTAGGCACATGTTATATTTTAACCTTCTTCTCTGCAACCTTCTATGTTATGAAGTGATACCAGATAGAAATATGTTTAGTTCTTGAATGCATCACGAAATTATTTTAAATGTTTATTGCACTTGTATTATCATGCATAATAGGAATAGACTCGTGATACATCACCTCTATATCTCTCAAATTTTATTTCATCCAAATCACTTAAGTGCAACAAGATGTTTTTGAAATATATTTTACTTCTATTGTTGATAATGATATTGAGGGTATGCTCTACAACTAGAAGGTGACAAGTAATCCTATCAGAGTCATACCTTCTGTGTGGTGCTCTCCTTTCTTACCAACTGTCCTTGGTATTCTTGTGTGTGCTTCGTATTATTGTTTTACTTTTGTTCTTTTCTTTTATGTATATTTATTTTTCCTTGTGAGAGTCTTTTATTCTTGTGTTTGTGCGGGATCTAGTTCTTTAGCCAGGGCTCGCATGTGTGACCTTTCATTTCAAGAATTCTTTGTCTATGGGTTTGACCTTAAATTCCATCCTAAATTTAATTTAGTGCATTTATGGAAATTGATAAACTTGTACTTAACAATAAATAATTTGGGACTAATAACAATATTGAGAAAGTTCTTGAGGATGTTGTGTTAAAAGATAATCCAAAGGAAGTACAGAAAGTTACACAGAAGCCTTTGTTTAAATTTGTGGTTGCAAAAAATCTTTCTATTATCTATCCAACCACCGCTTCATTTGATGAAACCATCATGCAATAGTCCCAGATGGTGCTGGAAGGATCTTTGTAACCCACAACTGATGAAGGTCGAGATGGAAGCCTCCTCCAAAATGAAAACCCTAGAGGGGGAGGAAGTGGTAAGCACTCTGCCCTTGGCCAAAAAACTCTCTCCCTCTCTCCCAACAAGGACATGATTAAGGATATTAGGAATGAACAAGATCATTTGAAAAATGTGGAAAAAAAATTTTGTATGGAGAATAATGTTTTGCCTTCCCATAAATTTTTTGATGATTGGTTGGCTAATTTATGGGGAAAGAAATTAGGTATTTATGTTAACTTTTGTTGCATGATTCAAAAAGGTTTTTTTCTAAAAAATCATGGTATACAAGAAAGGGTTTTAAAAAGGCTTCAGGAATGTTGGTCATTATCTCTTTCATCCTTTTCAATGGTATCCAAAGGGTGACCTTGAAACTATTATGGATCATTCTTCTCCTAACTGGGTTGAACTCAAGGGGCTTCAACCTGAATTCTGACCATTTATTGCTCAAATCCTCAAACCCTTGGGCTTGGTTCTCCAAGTGGAAGAGTCAAGAGTCATTCTTAACCATTTGAATGCTAGGGTTCTAATTTATTTATCTCCAGATGCTATAATCACTGAAATAATTTCTTTAAGTATTGAAAAGGATATTTATGCTTAGTATCTTGCAGTTCTAGGAAATCTTGGTGCTTATTTTCACTGTAAGTTAAATTGTCACACCAGAAGAGAGTGTCCATCTCTAAAAAATGCTCGTAATGGTAATTTTAATTTGAATACAAACCCTAATACTGGGGGCCTAATAAAATTTGAATTCTATGAAGAATGTTTTTGTTACTAGTGAAAAAATTGTTATTGATTCTAATAATAAAGTGACCGTGGATTCTATTGTTGGAAGTAAGAATACAGATAATGCCAACAATTTTTTTAACCATGATGGTTCTAAATTCATATATTTATAAAACCCTTTGTTTGAAGAGGAGCTTGAAGTTATTCATGTAAATGGTAATATTCAAAACACCCCCAAGACCCTAGATGGTTGTCAACTTCCCCAATCTAATAAGGAAACACCCAAGAGAAGTAATACTCAACAAATAGCTTTGGATTATATTAAAGAAAAAGAAAAAAAATTTAGAATTTCTAAAATGTTTCTCATGGAGAATCATGACCCTCAAGCTGAGTACATGGACTATTCCTATGAAGAATCTTCTGATAAATACCTAGTTCCTTTTTTTCCAAAATTGGACTTGACATTCCGCGATGATTCCCAATTTGTTTATGTTATAAGTAAAAATTAAAATAAGAAAAGGAAAACTATGGAGAGGCACTCCCTTTCTAATTATTCATCCATAGACAAGAATCAAAAGAATAAGGGTTCAAATATGCCTGATTGTTTCACCAGGCTATACCAGAATAAAAAACCTTCCTCTCATAATGTTTGACATGAAGATGAACTTAGCTAAGAGGGCTAGAAATGTTCGATAGGAAATATGTTGTTAGAGCTTTGTGCCATAAAATTATGAAAAAATATATTGTCCATCTTTAGGAAGTTAAGGACATTGGATTCTAAGCCTCCTACATAATGAAATTCATAAGGGATCAAACTACCTATTTTGTCTTTGATCGTGATAAGGGTAAAGGAGAATTTTCCATACTTGTTGGTACCAAATGGGATGATACGATAGCCTCTCATGGGGCTCCTCCCTTCCATAGAGCATATTGTACCTTTTTCAAGATCTTGGATAGAGTGATTGGTATCTGCAATATGTATGTTTTCAATGACTAGAGAGAGAGAGAGATAGAGAGAGAGAGAGAGAGAGAGAGATGCCCTTTGGGATTGGATTTCCATTTCTCTCCCTAAGACATTCTGGATATTCTTGGGATACTTCAATATAATTGAATACAATGAGGAAAAATATGGAGGTTCTAAGAACTCCTAAAAGGGAAATGAACACTTTTTGGGGCTAAGTTTAAGAGAAGATTGAATTTGATTGATCCTCTTGAGAGGAGAAAAGAATATGCTCTGATATTTGGTATACCTGGTGTAACAAACAAGCAGGGAAACAAAGAGTTTATTATAGACTATATATATTTTATGTGAACTCTATGATGTTCTTCTTTTAGCAGATGAATGGTAAAATGTCATTTGTTGTCTCCCCTGCTACTATATCTGATCATTCTCCAATTTTTGCTTTGATAAATATTGAAATGAATTCTCTCCCATCCAGCACACCAAAGTGCAAGAATAATTTCAAACTAAATACTTCTCTCCTTTGGGATAGTGATACCCTTGGTGCTATAAAGATGGATACCTTCCTCTCCAAACATTGTAATAGAGATCTTGGGCTGAGAAAGCAATGGGATGCCCTAACTATTGCATGGAGGAATATTTTTTAGTTAGTGGGGGGAAATAATGCCAAAGATAGAGCTAAATATAAAACTATTTTCAAAAGATACTTGGTGAAACTGAAAGGTTGTTATAGACCAATGAATATAATAAGCAGCTAGAATAAGAATTATGTATTACCAAGATGGAATTGAGGAAACTTCAAAATTACAAATTCTAGGGTAAAAAAAATCAGAGCCAAGATGAATTGGCTAAGGGAATGTGATAGGGGAACAAGCCATTTCTTTAATATCATTAGAACCAAACAAAAAATAAAGTTAAATAATGAAATTTAGGATGAGAATGGTGCTACCAAGAATGAAGAAGAAATAAACTTAGCATTTTATAACTTCTATAAAGAATTGTTTTCCTCTGAGCATGGCAACAAGAATCAGGAGGCTCTGGAATGTTGTTTGAGATTGATTCCTAAGAAAATCTCAAAAGATGATGCTAAGGCCCTTGAGCAGATGATCACTGTTGAAGAAATTGAAGACATCATTATGTCCCTTGCTAATGAACAATCTCCCAAACTTGATGGGCTTCCTACAAAATTCTACAAGGAAAATATTGAATGGATCAGTCTTGAATTGTTAACCCTTTATAATTATGTCTTTGAACAAGGACCCATACATGATAATATCAATAGAGGTGTGATTAATTTGATCCCAAAAAGTGTTGATAGAACCCTTGTTAGGAATTGGAGACCTATTACATTAATAAATCTATCATATAATATCATTGCAAAAACTCTTGCTAGAAGGATTCTAGGACTATTAAATAGTATTATTTATGTTACTCAAACAAGATTTAATAGAGGGAGATATATTCTTGAAAACCTAATCATAAGGTTGGGAAGCTCCAAATTGGGCTAAAGAGGATGGTCATAACTCTGTTATGATTCTTTTGGACTTTGAGAAATCCTACGACAGGATTGAATTGCTATTTGGCATGCTCAGGGCATTTGGTTTTCCTCCGTACTTTTGTAAGTGGATTGACATTTTTTTTAAAGACTCTTGTGCATTCATTGATGTAAATTTTAATTTATCTAATCCCATTCTATTAAGGTGTTCCATTAGGCAGGGATGCCCAATTTCACCTTCCTTGTTTGTTATTGTAGCAGATATTATGTTTTATATTCTCAGAGCCTCTTCTCTTGGACCTCCAATGAAAGGTATTACTCTCCCCAATCAGGAGTTAATCAATGCATAATTTTCTCATGATACAACTCTTTTCCTTGAAATTTCTGAACAAAATTTTGATAATGTTTTGGATAGACATAATTTATTTTTCTTGACATTTGGAGAAAAGGTTTCCCCTCACAAGTCTACTATCCTTGGTTGGTATGAATAAACCCCTAATTGGATGGCTTCCCAAGGATGGATGTGGATTGGTTCCTCAACTATTATTTATTATCTTGGGATACCATTTGTTGTTTCTCCCTCTAAAAAGACATGTGGATGTGGGTTTATTAAAAGGTTGAAAATAAACATATGAAATGTAAAATATGTCTCCTTTCTTTGGCTGGCAGAGTGTAGGTAGTTCAGAAGGTTATATCCTCTCATTATATATATTATTCTTCTTCATGGCTCTTTTCCAAATATCATATTAACAAATTAGACATAATTATGAGAGACTTTCTTTGGTCTAATGGACTGAGGTCTAATAAGAGATGTTGTGTTAAATAGGAGTGGTGTTGCATGCCTAGGAAGTTGGGTGGGCTGAGGCTTAGAGAATTAAAATCTCATGGGGGCTCTCTTGCATCTTTCAAAGACCTACATGGAAATGAGCCTTGGGAAGGTACTAGTAAGAAATAAAATTATGAGATCCTCTATCAAAAAGGTAAAAGATGGAAAGACATTTCCTTTTTTGACATCCTCATGAGGGTTTTGAAATCAAATTTTTTGGCTCCAGTATATTTTCCTTCTTATGGAAAGCATGGACTCAGGTCCGAAGGCTATTACGATCCAAGAGTGTTGTTGGTGGCCATCCCGCATACTCTATGGTGGATAGATCTTTATGGTGGGGTGTACAGATGAATAGTAAACCACTTTCTCTTACCCAAATTTTTTACGCTAAACACTGGACTTCTCTTGGGATTTCCCTTATAAAGGATGTGATAATTGATAACCATCTTGCATCTTGGAAATCTTGAAAGCTAAATATGGGATCCCTCCATCCCAAGAAAATATATAATTTAATTATCAAGGCCACTGGTAGCTTCTTTCCTGGTAAGATCTTATACAATGATTCTTTTCTTAGATAGCTTAAATGGAAAGATGGCACTAAACGGTATGATGTTTCTACTAAACAAATATATAATATGTTGAAGGAGGACTCTTGCATTCTTAAGTGGTTAAATCAGTGTTGGAAACTTCAATGACCAGACTGAAAATAATATTTTGTTCTTGATTTGATGTGGCACCAACCCCCTGAACCAAAAAGGGCCTTCTTTAGATGGACTATGTTTCTCAATAGACTTGTTTTAGGTTCTATTTTATCCTCTATTGGAATTATACCCCCTTCTTGTTCCATTTTTAATATGTGTGAAACTATTGAACATGTTTTTTTTAATGTTTGTTTGCTTATTTGGCCTGGTCCATCTTCCTTGGCTCCCCTGTGGTTTAGAATTCACATCCCAATATGTCTTGGATTGAGATAATGGTTGGTTATGTTGATGTTTTTTATCATAAGCTAAATAAATCTTGGGTTGTCCTTCCTGCAGAGATCTTATGGTTCCTCTGGAAATAGAGAAATGAGGAAGTTTACCAGTCTAAGAGGAGGGTGCTTGATGAGACAATAAATTGTCTCTATTTTATGTTAATCTTTATACTATGTTTAAAACATTACCAAGACCTTTGTGAACCTATAACTATTTGAACTTGTGATAAGTACAGTTAGTATTACCAAGCCTGTGGATAGTTAGCTATGACATATTTTCTAAAATGTTATATATATATATATATATATATATATATATATATATATATTGCAGTACTTCAAATAGCTATCAGAATGTGTGTTCTAATATTTGGATTGATTTGACTAGTTGACTTGTATATATATCCGCATGCTACTAACCTAGAAAAAAAGGAGTAGCTTGAGAGTGGTCGACAACATTAAAGAAGAAACATTGAAGTTTTAGTTGAGATGAAGAGAATCATCATGGCACCGAGAGACATGCCCGCTATATTGGAGGAGCCACTATCTCAGGGAATATAGGAGTATAGATCTGCTATATTTCCTCAGCACTCATTATCTTGTTGAATCGGTCATCCAGACTTTATTACATTTTGTCGTGGGCTATAACATTTCCTTTTTCTTCTATGGTGAGATTTAAGTCAGAACTTATCTTCGTGCTTTGAATAATCATTGATCCTCTATATAAAGGGATTTTATTGATAGTTTGTAGTTTGTTGGAAAATATATTATTGTTGCATCTTGCACAAGTTACTTTTCTAGTTTTGTGCATTGTTTTTATGTAATCAGTTTATGAAATATAATGAAGTGATTTTGGTTTACATTCTGTGTTAGTAGTTAGTAGAAGCCAACCAAGGGGTCCCACTTAGGAGGTGGATTAGATTAGAGTATATTAGATTTACTCAGCATTCACATCATTTTGAGTAGGAGTTTAATGTTTCATTCCTGCAGCATTAGATTCATGTATGTTCCTGCGGCACTTGCAAGGATAATTATGGTGAATGCTATGGGTTGATAGAATAGGTTTAAGCTAAGTTTGCAATTTTTAGAATTAATTCCATTAAGTAGTCAAGTGTGTTTACTTTCCTGCAACAATAGCATAGGTCTCTTTCATGCATTTTTCCTTCCTGCAACATAGGTAGTATGACTCTTTGAGAGACTTAGTGCACATATCGTGTTGTCCCATTTCAAGTATACATCCCTGGGTTGACAATTTAAATCCACTTCATGATAGGAAAATTAATCATTAGTTTGAATATACTATTCCTAGGAGAAGCTTTGGCATGATTATTAGTACCTATTGTGAGGCGGTTCAGTGCTTACTGAGTTTAATATTAAACTCACACATTACCTTATAATGATGCAATTTTTTGTTGTACTTGAAATACCAAAGGGTAGATTCATGATTATTGTGTAAGAAGGTGTTCTTCTTATCTACAAATAAGACATTTGATCAGCCCATTATTTCAACACTTACAAAGATATGTTGAACCAAAAAGAGCTTGATATGTTGAAGTAGTTCTTGGTGGAGAAAGGTATTGATAAAGAAGTGATTCAAGAAAAGAACAAGGAGTCTAAAGTAGTAGATGCACCAACTTGGGATATTGTAGCAGATTTTCCACCTGTTGTTTATCCTCCACTTGGGACATATGAGATTGATCATGTTGAATGTAGCAATAACATCATTGGTTCATGGGAGTCTTGATGACCTCTTTTAGGCTTAGTAACATTTACTTTTTACTGCTCTTAGACTCTCAAAGAAACACTATTTTGATATGTTAAAGCAATGTAATATGCATAACAAATTGATACTACAGTGGTTAGTCTATAAACATATACTCTTCATTTTAGCTTCTTTTGATGATGATACTGTCAACATGTTGATATATTCTTATTGTTATCTCTTTTAAAGTATTATTAATAGAAAAAAATGATATTGAATCTTTCTTTTTACTTATCAAAGAGACAAATTCATCTCCCAAGAAAAATACACCGCTATCTTTTTTATTCTTTTATCATAAAAACATCTGGCCCAATCAACATTTGTGCAAGCTTTCAGAGAGAAATCACCATCCTTCTTATACCAAAAATCAAAATTCAGAGTCCCTTTCAAGTATCTCAATATCCTTTTCACTGCTTTGTCATGAGATTGCCTTAGATTAGCTTGATATATTGCAATCAAGTAGACTACATGCATTATATCTGGTCTTGAAGTAATCAAATATAACAATCCACCAATCATATATCTATTAACTTTTGATCCACTTACATAGATTGTTTTAGGTTGCATGCAAATATGAGCAAAAAATAATATAAAGATAATGCAGAAATAGAGAAGACAAAAATAAATAACACAAAGATTTAATGTGGTTCACCCAATATGGGCTACATCCACTAGAGAAAATAGATGTCCACTTATTTTATTATCCAACAAGGAGTAAATTACAATCTGATCATTTCACATTACACTGTCACTTATTTATATGCCTTTTAGGTGGTTTACCAATGTTTATTTTCAAAGGCGAGTTAACAAATTAAGCTAAAAAAATGTTTGATGAGTTAACCAAAAATGCTTGACTAGTGTACATAGTATTTGCATGATCAGTGCCACATGTCAACAATCTCTCACTTGGAGACTAATTAGGCTCTAAACCAAACACTCTCCCACTTGGAGACTGATCCTATATCAACACCACTACCCATGTATCTCCCACTAGATTGAATCACCTAGACTTGACTATTTCTTATTTTCATGAGTATCATGGTAAAAGACCAATAACAACTGAGTAGGAAGTCAATTTCTCTCAAGTTACTACCTTGATCAACATATCTACAGGATTCTAGCTAGTGTGTATCTTCTCTAGCTTTAATTGTCCATCCTCTAAAACTGGGCATATGAAATGGTACCAAAGTTGTATGTATTTGTTCTTAGAGTGAAGGGCATAGGTCTTCATAAGATGAATTAAACTCTGACTGTCACTATACAACATGTTATGCTCTTGTGTCTTGCCAAATTTCTTCATAAACCTTTGTAACCAAATAATCTCCTTACTATCCTTTGTAGTAGCAACATATTATGCTTTTGTGGTTGAAATTTCTACAACCTTTTGAAATATAAAAATATAGCTAATTATTGTGCCACCTATAGTAAAAACATACCCTATAGTGCTCCTCTTCATATCAATATCCCATGCTAAATTTGAATCAACATAGCCTTGTAAAGTGGAATGAGAGCCTCCAAAACATAAGGACTGAGTGTTTGTACCTCTCAAATACCTAAGAATCCACTTTATTGCATTCCAATTCTCTTTTCTAGGATTATTCATATAGTTTCTTACAACTCCCACTGTAGGTGTAATGTCTGGCCTTGTATACACCATGGCATAAATCAAGTTTCCAACTAAAGAAGAGTATATAACCTTAGACATATACTCCATTGCCTCTATTATCTTGGGGTTAATCACTTTGGATAATTTAAAATGACTAGCCAAAGGTGTAATAACTAGTTTTGCATCTTGCATCTGAATTTTTTTTAAAACATGTTCTATGTAATCACCCTGAGACAATGTCAATGTGTGATTTTTCTTGTCCTTAGTTAAGCTTGTACCAAGGATTTGTTTTGTTGCACCCAAATCCTTCATAGAAAATGACTTTGTAAATTTCTATTTAAGGTCTTTTATATGTTGCATATTAGACCTGGAAACAAACATATCATCAACATGTAATAACAAGATAATAAAGCTATCATTTTCCAATCTCTTAAAATAAACACAATGATCAAAATGGCATCTCTTATAACCTTGTTTAGCTATAAAACTATCAAATTTTAAATACCATTTCCAAGGTGCTTGTTTCATCCCATACAAGCTATTATTCAACTTGCACACCAAGCCATTATTCAACTTGCACACCAAGCCCTCCTTACCTTTGACCTCATATCCTTGTGGTTGTTGCATATAAATCTCTTCCTCCAAATCTACATGGAGGAAAGTTGTATTGACATCTAATTGTTCCAGATGCAAATATTTTGTAGCCACAAGAAATAGAATAGTTTGAATTGAAGTCATCTTAACAACAAGAGAAAATATTTCATCAATATCAATACCTTTTTTCTATGTAAAACCTTTTACCACAAGTATAGCCTTGTATATATTACTTCCTCCACGTTCTTCCTTTAACCTGTAAACCCATTTTGTAGGTAATGTTATTTTATCTTAAGGTAATTCCACTAACTTCTAGGTTTGATTTTGTAACAAGGAATCCATCTCCTCTTTCATTATTTTCTCCCACTTCTTTCTGGTTTCAACCTGCATTGCTTCTACATAACTTTTTGGTTCACCTGAATCAGTCAATAATACATAATATAATGAAGGAGAATATCATTCAAGAGGTCTACTTATCCTGGAAGATCTTCTTACTGGACCTTGAGGAACATGTTTTGGTTCTAGTTATTCAATATTTTCTAGCATTGTTGGTATTGCATTTACTGGGATTTCATAAAGCACCATGTGTTTTGTGTGTTCCTCTTCTTGCTTCTTTCCATATATCTGATCCTTGTACATGAACTTTTCATTGAATATGACCTCTCTACTCCTAATGATTTTTTCATTCTCAAAATCCCATAAACGATAACCAAAATTGTTAACTCCATATCTAATACATGTACACTTCTTAGATCTTTCCTCAATATTTGATTAATTTTGTATATCAATATGGGCACATGCTTCACAACCAAAAGTTTTTAGAAAATAGTAGCTTACCTTTTTGTCTCTCCATCCCTCCTCTAGAATACCACCATCTAAAGAACTTGAAGGCCCTTTCTATTAATTAAACAATTATATCCACAACATCTGCCCAAAACTGCAATGGCAATCTTGCATGCAATCTCACACTTCTTACACGCTCCATGATAGTTTTTTCATCCTTTTAGACACACAATTTTCTTGTGGGGTTCTAGGAACTGTATTTTGTCTACGAATCCCATGATACGAACAGTAACTATCAAACTCTCTGCTACAATATTCACCCAAATTATTTGATTTGAGACACTTCAACTTATTTCCTATCTCATTTTCAAGCAAGGCTTTCCATTATTAAATATTTCAAATACATTAGATTTTCTAGGAATGAAATAAACCCACATTTTCCTAGTTGCATAATCAATAAAAGTAACATAATAATAAGATCCACCAACAGATGATACTTGAATTGGTCCCCATACATCTAAGTGTATAAGCTCTAAGTTTTCATTCTTCCTTTCCTTCCCAACTCTAATAAATCTAACTCTCTTTTATTTTCCATAAACACAATTTTCACAAAAATTCAAATCAACTTGTTTCAAACCCAAAAATAAATTTATAAAATGGGGAAGCTTAATCCTCTTCTCACTCATGTGCCTACGTCGATTGTGATATAGACTTGTATTTGTTGTTGTGGAAGTTAGGTAAATATAATAATTAGCCAATAGGATCCTCCTGTGAGGTTCACTTGCCTCTGTACACAGTCAAACCTGTCTCATGCCAAATACCTGTCTCACATTGGTAAACCATTGTTTTATGCTACAGAAGCAGTAAACAGCATCATACTACGTTGTCTTCTTTCTTGTAAAATTTGGATTTTGTTAGTCTCATTTAAAATTGTCTTGCATTAATAGGGTTTTGTACTTTTTCCCTGCAAACACTGCACAAGTTCTTTGTGAGAGCTCCCACTTAAATTGTGGTCCAGTTGATGAGGAAAAATCATGGGACTATCTTTCCATTAAATGAAACCTGATTTCCCACTCAAATTTGATCTATTTTTCATAGTAGAGGCAATTAGATTTTTTCCCTACCCCGGCACGGTATGGTACACCCTTCAACAAATGTTAAAGTGAAATGGAGAATGTTATTCAATTATTCCCACAAAGTTAGGGTTTGCAGTTGTGTTGATTAATGTCTCACTTCATCGATTCAAGATGAGATATGACATGCACTTAATGAGGCATGGTACCCATTTTCACTTCGTCCATTATTCACATGAATGAAGAGACCTATATGGAGTGCAATAATAAGAGGGTATGGATATCCACATAAGCACTTCTCGAGAAGAATAAGAATCCATGGTTATGTAGCAGGGAACCTCTAGTTCTTCTCATATACCTACTATTAATTTTTCTCCATAAGGAAGATGATGTAGCAAGAGAAGTAGAAGCATTGGCTCTGAGTCTTCAAGATGACATAGGAGAGTGGATAGAGGGTATGTAGGTCTTGGCTGCCACTATTGTGGTTTCAATTCTTCCCATTTTCTCTACATCGAAGATAAATAACGTGGTGGAGCTTTGCACTTCTTCCATATTTACAATGGTCATGGATAATTTTAGGTTGGTCTCATCTTGGGCTTGGGATTACGTTATTATTTAAATTTGTTTTTGATATGGCCCCAATCTCAAATACTCTTTTTTTTTAAATTAGTGGATTGAGTTCAAAGCCTTTATTGCACAAAATATCTTTATTAAGGACAATTAGTAGTTGCATAGGACAACATATTATGTTTATATGGAGGTTTCACCTAATCACAACAAAAATCACAATTCCTGGTGTAGGTCATTTAGGAAACCTAAGATATCTAACCCTAAATAAAATTATAGAAGTTTGTGATTATACAAAATTTGGAAAAACCATATGATTATCGCATAAAATTTCAGTCTGTTGCTTTATCATGAGAAAATCAAAAAGTTGTATCCAATCATGATTATAGCAGAAACATAAAAATTTAATGACTCATTTGAAAAAGAGACGCCAATGAAACCCAACAATTGAAAGCGCACCCATTTTGCTCAACAATATTCTGAACTTTTAAAAAGTGTATAAAAGTGGGTGCTCATCCATAGACAATAAGTAACACAATTGATATCGAATCTACTATCATATAGAGAAAACAAATAACAAGTATGTTTTTGGCAATACATAATACATAATCTCAATAAAACTGACTTCAGATTTCATCTATATTAACTCTTATAAACATATAGTTTACACAAATATAAATTATGAAAATGTATATGAACATAAATTATTATATTTAAATACTTAATCGATAGTCTATATAATGGATGGGGTTTCCACTCAAAATATGCTTCATGCTAGAAATTGCTTATCGTTCAATGATTTTTCTAAGATTGTCTACCGTTCAGTGATTTTCAGAGATTTTTTGCTATTTAATTTAATGTAGCCTAGTAATTGTGGCGCAATCTACAATAGAGGAATCTTACCCAATCTATTTCCTTTGTAAAAAAATTTATAAAATAAAATCTTATCAAAATAAATACAATTAGTTAATGTCTATCTCATTTTAATAAAATTTATCTCATGTAGGTAGTGTTGCACAAAATCTTTCCTCCAAACTCTATCTTTTTCCTCATATAGGATTGCAATGGTATGCAAGGATTCCAGCCAAAAGAATATTTCTTGTCATTGTTAAGAGTGGTGGTTAAGTTGTTTTTTTCAACAGTACTCCATTATATTACTCCACCATCCACAGTAGTGCTAGTAACACAACATATGGTTTTGTCCCAAGCAAAAAAATACCTCGTGTAATGAAGAAGTTGTTCAATATAGCCAAGATTCGACTCTTTGAGAACTTTTTCTCTCAAAATTAAATTACTTGTGTGAATTATGCTTTAACTAATTTATTTTTAGTTGTCTGGAAACTGGGGTTTGTGATTTGTTAAGCCTCCAAACTACTACTCTTAATCAAGTCTAATTCATTCGATTTCTAGGTTCTGATTTGTCATACTCATTGGAAAATGTATACATGCATAGCATAATATTATTTAGGTGGTTTATTGAGTGCAACCATCGAAGAGAATAACAAGGTGAAATATGTGTGGGTATAGTTGAAATAGAGAGGTAAATCAATTACTGCTTTAATGTTGTGATAAAATGAAATGTGGAGTAGCTCCAAAAAAAACTTGGAGCATGTTGGGGATAAAATGTGGAATACATGCATAGCTAACAATTAATACAATAGTCAAAACTAAACACCTAGCCTTCCACGGTATGTGTGGTCTATATGGATTCTGGTATTTACCACTTGTCTAAAAATTCATGTTGCCAGCGGTTCAAAAGTAATTGTATCATGATTCAAATTTAAGATTTCCAACCATCCCATGCCAAATAAATGTCTTATAATATTTATAAATATTGTATATGGAAATATTTTTTATTATTCAAATATGTAGGTCATAAAGTTAGTTGGAGACTTAGGCCAAGAAATAGATAGCAACCATATAGAAAAATAAAATAAAACTAAGGTTTACTTCACTTCTATAAAATTTAGAGAATATAGAAGTATGTTAAGTCTAAAGTAAGATTTTTTTTTAATGTTTTGGTATTTAGTTATATGTCTAATATATTATCTACTCTATCCACCATTATATTAGTATTGGATTTAGGTGTTGAGATTTAATTTACCTATAATATTTTTTTCTAATTTGATATTTTTTTACCCTTTCCATATTGTTTATGTCTAGAAGGAGCATCTATTTTTAGCATTCATATTTTGTAATTGCCAATCTTGCATCACTTTGTGTAAATTTTTGTTATTTAACCTCTATTTTGTTATTGAACGTTTCAGATACAGTCGAGAGAGGGAAGGGAAACTTGGTTGGCTAGGGATGTCCCTGAAGTCCCTTGATTGTCGAAGGGAAGGCTGGACATTCTGCATAGCCCATAGGTTTTTAAACCAGCAAAAAAAAATAGAAAATTGACTCAATTTCTTTGTTAAGAACCTGGGTTACAATTGCATGAACTAAGCATAGATTGGATTTTGAGCCTGGATGATGGTGTTTTCACTATCACATTTCAATGTTGTTGGTACATATTTTTTGAAATATTTGTCATCTAATATTATTTGAATGCAATATATTTCATGTGTGGCATCCATGGCATCTTTGTATATTGAATAAGCAAATCACGAGGCCTTTGTAGATCCAATATATTACTATTAATCATTGCTTGAATGCATATACGGTTGTTGATATCATTCTTTGAATATGCTTCATCCATATATTTATAGTCGCTTAACTGAAAATCCCATTTTTTGCTCAAATAGGATCCCACATTTGAGATATATTTGATATATCTGAGAAGTTAGAACTTGTTCATCTTCATTCCAATGCATTTGCTTCATTTTAGATGTACATATGGTCTCTTTAATGCCTAGGAAAGTAAATTAAATCAATGTAACAACATAAAATCATAGAATAGAATAGCAATGATCAATCAACTATGTATGTAAGTAACAAATATAAATAACAATAGATTGACTTAGTTGGATCTAGCTTAATGGTGCCCTATAAGGGAATGATCTCACTTGCATATAAGATTACCACTCATTGTTGTGTCTTTTGTAACATCTTTTCTATTCAATTCATCCACAATGGATGTTGCATACAAGAGTTCCTGCTACAATGAAATATATTTGTAGAACGACACTTTAATACACTTTCTTTTATTATGTAAAGTTTTAATTATGCTTTCACATCAAAGACCTATCGGCGTATCCCTTGCACCTTCTTTCGGTGCAAGTGCTAGTCAG
Organism: Thuja plicata; assembly: GCA_018584345.1. Lineage (NCBI taxonomy): Eukaryota > Viridiplantae > Streptophyta > Pinopsida > Cupressales > Cupressaceae > Thuja > Thuja plicata. The sequence goes on from MU226703.1 coordinate 1,167,972, forward strand.
TATTACCAGTACATAAATATAATATACCTACCTTTTCCCCTTTTTCTATTATCAATGAGCCTTTAACAACCTTCCACAATTTTTCTGCGAATATGACTGTGCAACCTTCGCTTCCTACTTGTCCTATTGATATTAAATTTATTCTCAAATTAGGAAGATGTCTCACCTCTTTCAACAGTCATTGATTACTATTTGGTAATTTTATTTGTATGTTTCCCTTTTGAGAAAATTTGCACGATTCATCATCACCTAACTAAACATGTCCAAAATCACCCTGAACATAGTCTAGAAAATATTTTCTATGGGGTGTGGCATGAAAAGAAGCTCCTGAATCTAACACCCAAGAATCAATAATATTATCCAAAGAAATAATCAAAGCATCTTGTAACACATCACCTACTACATTTTCTTCCTTTTTATTTTATTTTTATTCATCCCCTTGTTTTCCCTTTCAAGACCAACAATCTTTCTTCAGATGTCCTTTCTTTCCACAATGCTAGCACTCCACAGTTACCCTAGATTTGGATCAACACTTTCTTGATTTCCCACGATTACCTAGGATCTTTCCTCTTTCCCTCTATCATCCCCTATTTTCAACATAAAAAAATTACTTGATGTCTCACATGTGCTTTTTTGTTGCATTTCCTCACTAAGGATAACACTAAAAACATCATCAAACTTTAAATTGTTTGAACCAGAGACAAACTTAATTACAATCATGACCAAGTCATTCCATATTTCAGGAAATGAGCATAAAATCAAAAGATCCCTAACCTTGTCATAAAAATTTTCTTTACAAAACTTAGCTGACTAGTAACCATGTTAAACTCATTCAAATGATCACTAACAGACCCACCTTTTGACATCTTCATATTAAACTAGCAATCGCACCTTAGTGTGCAATGGGAATGTCATAGATTAATGGAAAGTTCATTTAAGTAATTGTCCCTTTCTTTGTCACTCCTCATCCTCTCCAGATCTCCTTATAATAAATTGATAACTCTTCCTCTCTATCTCTCCCTCTCTATGTCTCCTTGTGTACCTCCCTAGATTTATTTCTATCTTTACCTCTTGATCTATCTCTATCTCTTTGTCTATTTTTCCCCCATCCTCCCACTTTATATTCATCTATATCTCTATCCAACCATCTCTCTCCATCACCCCCTTGCTATATCTTTTAATCTCTACATCTCTATATTTCTTCTCCTATCTCTCCCTCTATATGTATCCATGTCTTGTCATCTCTCTATCACTCTCTATGCCTATATATCTCCCCCTTTCTAGCTCTCTATTGATTTCTACTTATATCTTTATCTATATATCTCTCCCTCTCTCATTCTCTCTTTTTTATATATTTATATCTTTCGTCTTCACTCTCCCCTATCTCTCCTCTCCATGTTCGTCTTCCTCTCAATCTCCATCTCCACACCTCTCTTTATATCCTTACACTATATATTGCTCTTTCTTCTGCACCCCTCCCTCTTTCTATCCCTATCTCTTCCCCCTCACATACACACACCCTATCTCTCCCCCTCACACACACACACATTATCACTCCATTTAGACACATCTCCCTATCTTTATCCATCAATCTCTCCATGACCCATTTCTTATACCTTTAAGTCTGCACAGATTGGATGTTGCAAATCCGGCTAATGACTTCTTACATTGTGTGTGTTATTTAGGTTTCATTTAGGCTACGAAGATGTTCATTGATATCTTCCCAGCCATCAACACCGTATGTCAAACAATGCATTGCCTACATTGTCCACCCATTTGTCATCTCTTTTTTCAGAAAGGAAAATTGGCATAGCATCAAACTTGGGTTTGATTGACATAAGACGATAATAACATATGTCCTTTCAAAGCAATTAAATCTAATTTGAATGAATGTCTTTATATTTAACATTTTTCACTTGTGGACATCCTTTTTATTTTAAAGGTGGATATTAGATAGCTCATTTTAATGATTTATTAACCTGGAAAATATATGTATGAATTAATTGTAAATCGCTCCCTTAACCACATATTTATGTAGAGTGGATAGTGTCAATATAAATAGACTATTGAAGATTATCACTTCGAAAAAGTAAATGTAGCAAGCAAGGTAAATTAGGTAAAGTATCTTTTATAACTGAACAAAGACTTATTCATTGAAAATAAAACAAAATAAATGCATATTCACCATTAAAGAAGTATTTTTTATTTTAAAAAAAAATTGATGAAAGAAAAATGAATTTGGTGAATGTTTTAAATGTATATATGTAAGTCTATGTTTATATGTTTTGAATAAAAATAATAATAGAGTGTTGGATATGTACACACAAAATAGTGCACTTCTATGAATCCTTACATGCAAGGAAACTCAAGAATGAGCCCTCACAAATCGATCCATAGCTCTCTATGCATGGAGTTGCAAGATTTGCAAAATTGCTCTTAGCTAGAGCTATAAACTCATGACCTTTCCAATAAACCACTCAACGAGAGATTCACAATGAAAACAAGGGCAAGAATGCCAATATCTCCAAATAGAATCAAGTGTATGCAATGCAATGCAATATAAATCTAAATGATAATGCAAGCTAAACTATGAAAAAGAAAGTACAATGCAACTAATCTATGAAAGGAAAGTACAATGCAACTAATCTATGAAAGGAAAGAACAAGTGTTACCAAGCCTTCCTATTT
>MU226703.1:1187995-1205784 GCA_018584345.1 Thuja plicata
AGATATGGAGAGAGAGAGAGAGAGAGAGAGAGAGAGAGAGAGAGAGAGAGCAAGGGCAAGAGATAAGAAGGGAGGAATAATCTAAATCTTGCATATGCACATATGGAGCTATGCTTAGGGAAATAAATTATTTTCTTTAAGTCATAATTCAACTTTAAGATCCCTTTAATGGAGGCATAGACAAATATAAAAAGAAATAGAGAGATGAAGAAAGTGACAAAGATAGCTAGAGATATATGTAGAGCAATAGAGAGATCAAGAGGGAGAGATGGGAGGGATTTATAGAGAAGAATACAAAATTAGAGAGAGATAATAGAGATTAAGGGAAACTAAGAATAAATTTTTTCAACCATGTTGCGCGAACAAACCCGACTTGAGATGCACACGCGTCTGCGCGGTCACACACACACACACACACAATAAATAGAGTGAGACATAAAGAACAAAGAAAGAGGAGAAACAAAGGGATATAGAAAGAGGGAAGAGGGAGATGAAGAGAGACACAAACTAATTGGAAAGGTGGAATTCACAATATTGCTATTAGGATTCAACTGTGTTTTTTTTTTAGTCAAACTTATTGATAGTCAAGAAGTTCGACTCAAAAACTACACAGGTGAATCCTGATAGGAATAGCACAATTTGGCTTGTTGTGAAAAATATCACTTACATATCAAGGTGGAATTTCTATAGGAGAGAGAGAGAGAGAGAGAAGGGAGGAAACCACTTGCAAGTTGCATATGATATGTCAGTTTTCATTAAATATACATAGTAAGTTATACAATATTTGTTGGTTTGACTCCCTTGTGACTAACCCAATATATCTTCTTTCTCATTTCTCTTGTTTAGACTTTTTTCTCACCTTTGGTAGGTTTAAATTATAATATGTCACAATTTTTTATACCCATACCTACTTTGCTCTACTTTGACATATAACCTTATGACTATGTAGAAACATTTTTTATTATATGTTCTTAAATGTTGATACATTTGGAGGTTAAGTCCTCTAAGACTCATGGAACCTCGCACATTTCTAATGAATATTATGTATTGATTACCTCACTTTAAAATAAATTAACATTGTATTTAGTTTGATTTGTTTAATTATGGTTATGCATCATTTACAAATTTAATTATTAACTAAAAAATAGTTGTAGAATTACAAAATATTTTAAATTAATCTATAAATTGTCATGTAATATAGTACATAGTTTAAGAAATATTTATTATGAATTTATTTTTTAACTATAATATAATTACATAATAACTAATATTAATTTAATGTATACAAAATTATGTAATATTAATAAAAAGATAATAAATAATTTAATTATATATAATTGTTAAATAGCAAATATTAATTTACATATACATTATTATTTAATATTTAATAAAATGTATATAACATTTATTATCAATTATTTAAATACAAGATAAAGATATAATAATTACTATTTCTATAATTATTCAATAATATGAAATTTTTAAAAAATTATCAAATAATATAAAATAGAATTTAAATAATATTATCAGCAATTAATAAATTTATTGTAGCATAGTTATATTATAATTAAGAATTATTCTACATACATCATAAATACAAATGGATAACAAATTTCTTTCTTCTTTAGGCGTTATTTATTTAAATTTCTCTTGCCAAAAGTAAAGTGAAGGAGGGGATGTAATATAAATAGTTATTATTGGCACGTGGAAGGGCGATAGAAACGTTGTTAAGATAAATAAGAATAGATTAGTCAACATTGGCCTACCTTAATTGGGTGGAGTTGTTTAACAAAGGAATATGTGAAGCCTTGACGACACGTTTGGCATGGGACTGCTAACTGCTTGCCCTGTTCTCAAAACATTCAAGACTATACCCCGAGGCAGAGAAATAATTTCACACAGCATTATGGCTCCGGCAGATGAGGTCATCAGTTTGCTCGGCACTGCGCTTTCCACAAGGCCGAAATGGCAACAGTTGTTGATTTTCTCTGCTATATTTTTCTTTGGATATTTAGTCAATGCCGCATGCGAGGTAAATTATGCATTCTTTGCATTGGAGAATGACTTCCTTTCTCTGAATTTCGGATTAGGTTTTGGGAGATTTTCTGTTGTTGTTTTCTAAAAGTGAATACATGTATGATGTATGGAGAATGATTGCTTTTCTATGAATCTCACAGTAATTTTGGAGAGATTTTCTATTGTTATTTTTGAATAATGCATACATGTATTTAGATGTGATTTTATCGACGATCTCGAAGGGTTTTTTTGAAAATTTGATCATATTTTGGAGAACTTGCTGCAAATTTGAACATTATTTGGGGAACTTGCTGCAAATTTTAACATTCTTTGGAGAGCTTGATGTAAATTTGAACAAATTTGAACATTCTTTGGAGAACTTGCTGTAAATTTGAACAAAGTTGGACATTCTTTACATTGGAGAATGACTGCCTTATTTTGAATCCCAAAAAAAAAATTTAGATCTTTTCTGCTCTTGTTTTCAAAGAGTTTACATGTATTTTAAGATATTATGCTCTTGTTTTTAAAGAGCGCGTAAAATAAATGTATGCCAATTTATCCACAAAGAAAATTTTGAAGTACTTGAAAATTTGATCATGTAGGTATACTTCTTTTATTTTGGAAGGATGTACAGTGGACAAACATTGAAAAGGCATTGTTTTCAATAGACTTTAATTATTGTTATTGAGGATTGTGAACACGTAATGTCAAATGTGTTTTAAAGTGGTGTTAATCGATATGAAATCTATAAAAGTGGCAATAAGTTAACACACATTAGGTATTGGAGAACAACAATAAAACACCCGGTGAACATTTTTTTTTCTATGGGTGAAAGAAAAATGTGATGATCAACATATAATGAAAATTGATGAACAGACAACGAGGTAGAAAAATAAAATTTATTAACGTTGAATGATTGTTTGAAACAACTGTATGAAGACAAAATAAAATAATGTGATAGCTAGACACTATAAAAGGACGGTGACGTGATAAACCATGATTAGATGGTGACGGTGTATTTTCTTGTACAATGAATAAGAAAAAATCAACAGATAGTGCACGCATCGAACTCACGAAGCTCTCATTTTCAGAAATGGGTGGAAAACAAATTATACGGTTAAGTTGATCGCCAAGTCCAACTCCACTAAAACGACGTTTGGGTTGCACATTCAGGCTGATGTGTACTGACTGAAAGCACTTTGTCCATGGTCCATTGTAGTAATGTCCACGAGCAAACGGTCAGTTGATGTGTAAAGTGGCATTGAAACTGACGCATTCTGACGGATGACCAAGATTGTTTTAATGGCAGTCATTACCATCTCCAGCAGCTACAACAGTTGGATGTACAAAACAGGTCGGGGCTTTCCAAAATGGAAACGCCTACGACGTAATAAATATTTCATAAGAAATACCTTATTTGAGTCTAGGGGTTTCTCATACAATTTGTCTAATGCCTTCATTAGATCCTTCCTTGTTGTTTCTTTTACTATATTGAAAGCCACCAACGATGCTAATCACAATCGTATTGCTCCTAGTGCCTTCCTACCAAGAACTTCCCATTGTTCATTTGACATAGTCACCAACTTATTTTCTTTTCCACCCAAAGTAAAGATCATTCTGATATATATAATCCACCATTTGCATCTTCCATAGCTGAAACTTTTGGTCATTGAGCTTATCAACCTTAGTCATGCCTTCCTCTGCCATTGCTCCCACTCAAATATAAGATTTCTTTCCAAATCAGTAAAATATACATCGCTCTGATACCAGTTGTTAGGGTTTAGGCAGATATGAGCAATAAACAATAATAAGATAATAAAAAATAGAGAATAAAAAAATAACTAGCACAAATATTTAACGTGGTTCACCCAATATGGGCTACATCCACCAAAGAAAAAATTCATCCAGTTATTTTATTATCCAGCGAAGAGAAAATTACAATATGATGATTTCACATTTCACTGACACTTATTTATAGGTCTTTTAGGTGGTTTACCAATATCGGTCAATAAATTAACCTAAAAAATGCTTGACAAGTTAACCAAAAATGCTTGAAGAGTATAGTATTTGTGTGATCATTCACCACATACCAATAGATTCATCATCCTTTCTCAAATGAAAACTAGTAACCATGGGGGTTTCAAATAGTTTAGAGTTTTCCATACCAAACTTCTATAACATCTACTTGATATACTTGGTCCGAAAAATTAAAATACCATCATCTAATTGAGTTACTTGAAGACAAAGAAATAATGACAAAATCACCAAGTGACATCTCAAATTCCTTCTACAACCTTCTTGCAAACATCATCATCTCCACCAAATATGGTATCATTAACATACACACCTACTATGAAAATATTATCACCTTCAACCTTGAAATGGAAATTACTATTTGTGACACCTTTCCTTGAAGTTATACTACAACAAATACCTATCAAACCAAGCTCAAAGAATTTTCTTGAGTCCATAGAGTGTCTTATTGATCTTGCATACCATGTCTAGATCTCCTAGAAATTCAAAACCATCTAGATGTTCAATGTAAACCTCTTCTTCAAGTTCTCCAATCAAGAATGTAAACTCAAAATCCACCTGATACGCCTTAAAGTTCTTATATAAATTTATCATGGCTGCCAGAGAAAAATCATTCTCAAAATTTATACCTTGAATTTTTTAATAGCCTTTACAAACCATTCGTGCCTTATTTTTTGTGACTTCTCCATCTTCATTCAACTTGTTCATAAACACAAACTTGGTTCCAATCACTTTCTTGTCCACTGATCTAGGTTTGATTCTTTTCTATTTTATTTAACTCTTCTTCCATTGCTTTCATCCATCCACTATCTTTTCATTATTTTGTAAAGGTCTTTGGCTCTACCTTAGATAAGAAATACAAGTTTGCTTGTTCATTTACCTTGGCAATTCATCTCCTTTTGCAATGCATGGGACATCTTTTATCTCAACCTTAGGTTCCAAATAAACTTGATCCTATTCCTCACTTACTCTAACATTTGTGCTTTTTGCAATCCTCTCCAGCCTCTTATTATAACATGGGTATGCCTAGCTCTTTGTAGAATATCCAATAAATATTCCTACATTTGATCTTACATTAAACTTTCCCAAGTGTTCTTCATCTCTCCTGATACATTACTCACTTCTAAATATTCTAATAAATTTCATAGTAGGTTCCATACCATAGCTCATAAGGGTAATTTGTGTGATTAACCCTTACTTGTACCTTATTAAGAATATAGACAATAACGTGAACAAATCTTTCCAATATATATATAAGGTAGGTGAACATATTTAATCATAGTCGTAGACATCTCTTATACAGTCTTATTCTTCCTTTCTACAACTCCATTATATTGTGGAGTCCTAGATGCAGACAATTTTGTCCTAATACCATGCTCTTCACAAAATTTATGAAATTCATTTGATGTAAATTCTCCATATGTATCAAATCTTAAAAATTTGATCTTAGCATCTACCTGATTCCCAACCATATATTTGAACACCTTAAATCTGTCTAGGGCGTATGATTTTTATTTTGAGAAAGTAACATGTGTCATTATAGAATAATCATTAATGAGCAACATAAAATACCTCTCACCATTCAATCCTCTTGTCCTTGTAGGTCCACATAGATTTGTATGAATCGACTCTAAAGGTATTGTAGAGGAATGCTTATTCCTAAATTAGTTCCTTGTATTCTTTCCCATCAAAAATTAATTTCACATTTTAGAGCAAGCTTGATAATCTTTGGTAAATATCTCATTTCTCAATAAATGATCTTCACCATGTTGTCAAAGTTAATGTGTCCCATTCTTTTGTTCCATAACCAACATTCATTGCTCTATTCCATCAGATAGCTACTTCCTCTATTTTCCTTTATGTAATAAACATTACCACTTGTCCTTATACCTTATCCAAGAGTCCTTTGAAATTTTTCTTTTCTAATATTGTATCTAGATCAACTAAATGTGACCGTGTAACCTTTTATTGTACATTTGACTAACACTCAAAAGATTATGTCTCAAATTCTTGACATGATAAACATCCTTTGTCTTGTTCTTACCATCAATGGATTTGGGATGCGTGACCTCATAGGATGACCCAATACTTCACCTCTTTGATAATCACCTAGATGTAATGAGTGCTAAGTGTTCCATTCATTATCGTGAGAGCTGGGTTCTTGTGAACCACTACTCATAAAACATGGGTCTATGAGTTTTACTCAAAAACTATAAAGTAGAATATTGATGATAATATCACAATCAATGGATATGGTTTCCTTACCTTTATATAGGTGTAATATATTCACCAATAAAATTAATTGATCCACCATCATACTTTTTGAAGTAAAGAAACTTCCTTTTATCACTTTCCATATGATTTGAGCATCTGGAATTTATCAACCAAGCTTTAGGTTCTTATTTTGCACGTAGAGCAATCCACACAATCATTGATCTTTCAATGTTTTCAACAATATGTGAAATGCAATACATTTCACAATCATTTATCTTAAGGTCTAAATATAAAATATCACCATTAAATGAATGAATCTCCTTTGAATACGAACTCTTGTTCCACTTATCTCTCTCATCTATTATTTTGTTTCTACCATCCCTTCAATAGTTATCCTTTCTTTTTTTATCACTGTTAGGTCTTTTATGGATATATTTCTTGAAGGTGCACCTAACAACATAATGACCAATTTTTCCACATTAAAAGTATTTAAATGAAAACTTACCTTTGTATTTTTTAGATCCTTTTTCTAATCTTCTCACAATTTTTAATCCCCATCATCAAGATCATTGCTTGTTTTTGGTACATCTTCTGAGTGACTTTGAATGTAGCTTCCTTCTTGAAATTGTGATAATCTTCCAACTCTAACATCTGAAAAGAAGAGATCAATCCATAGAGTTTATCCAATATATATGTATCCATGTTATGAGTTTCCTCAATAACATACAACTTAGTTCTATAGGATTTAGGCAGAGTTCTCATTACATTTCTTAAAACTTTATTTTCCTCCATAGTTCCTCCAATACCTTTTATTCTGTTTACTACCTCATTCACTCGATGTAGATAATTTTCATTGTTCTCATTTTTAGACATCCTCAAAGTCTCAAAAGTATACTTTTGGTTCTACATCTTGACTTGCTTGAGGTTCACATCTTCTTCATAGATATTGCTTAGCTTCTCCAAATATTATTTTGGACACTTGCAGGGCATAACCTTCAAAATTTATGAATCACTTGATGCACAAATAATTGTATTTCTTTCCTATTCATTATTCATATGTAGCCCAATCTCATCCAAAGTATAGCCAGATGAGTATAACAATCCTTAGTAGCTTCTCATATTCCTAATGACATAGAGCTGAAATAATATTTCATCCACATCTTCCAAAGAGAATAATTGGTTCCATAAAACTTCAAAACATTGTGACCTACATCATATTCCATCTCAAATATTCTCCAAGTGGTTAAGCTTGTTATAGAGGAACCTTGTTATGGTACTGATTGTTGAACACACCACAAGACTAGGGATAAATCTGTCTTGAGAAAATTCTTAATCCTTTTCAATCACAAACATTTCTAAATTATCTTTAACCAAGTAAAAATCTAAGAAAGATAAAGCAATGAAAAACATAGACATGAATAACAATTTCTTAAGTGGAAAACCCAATGAAAGAAAAAATATAATAAGATTGCACACATTATATGAATCACTGAATACTATATTATTTTAGGCATAAGGCTATGGTAAATCACTACTTCTAATTTGACTTGCAGGATAAGTTATAAAACCTTACAAAAAGATACATTGAACTTGCGAGCTAAGACACACGATCCCGAGGAAAGATACAAAAGGACTTGAATGTTGAAGCTTACTGCTTCAAGGTAAGATATAGATTTGCACAAGATGAAAAAATGAATCAATGTCTTCTAGTAGGGAAAAATACATGATGAATTAAAATGAATAGATATTATCATGAAACTATTCTTAAACCACTTTGTCAAGCAATTAATATCATGACAAACACAACACACATTTACTACCTTAAACTTTGTCAAATTTAAAGAAATGATCATGAAAGTGCATCACAAATTGATATTTGAATTTATGCTTCACCACCTATGGTTCCACATGATTAATAATCAATCCACACTTCAAATCATATATCCATACATCTATATATATCAACTTATTCATAAAAACTCTCAACTACGTCGGCTACATACAAAATTAGCATAATTTAAAAGAAGTCAACCATCATGAACAACTGTGGCAAATGCAGTCCACTCAAAGAGTAAAAAGTGATCAAAATACATCACAAAAAATCTTCCTAATTTTATTCCAATGAACCACATGCATCAACACATTCTTCAAATTTGACATCAAATGTAACATGTAGTAAATAATTCAGCACGCTAACCAATCAACCCAAAATTATCTTGCAATGCAAATGAATCAATTCAGATCTTCATACATCGTAGTAACACTATTAAAACCTCTTAGCACAACTTCTAATTCATATCCAAACCAAAAGAGTATGATCCAATCAGGATACACCAATTGAGTTGGCCAAATACCAATACAAACAACAATGTTAAAGAACATAACATCACAACTTCTCGTGTAGAAAATGAACACTTGAAATATGGATTGGAATACTCCATCAATATTCTAAATGTGTCCTTAAATCCGCATACCCATAAATAATAATTTGGATTAATGCAAAGTATTCTCCATGCTAGTTATGATAGACAACCTCCCTGTCAGCAAACTATAACAATCAACTTCAACAACTGAACTGTTGAGTACCTGAGAATATAATAGTGAAACATTCACAAAACATAGACATTATAATTTAAAAAATGCAATCCATCATCTTCAAATATAGAGGGATTAAAAACATTCTCTCATAAAGACTATAAATACTCTTTCATGTATATTTAAGTTTCTAATATTGTTACCTTCCAAAAACACCACAAACTCAATTAATATCATTACTAGAGAACATAACAACATATGTTCACTCCTTTATAGACCATTATAATTCACTCCACACATAGATAGACATCCATACACATTAGTTTTACATTAATGCCAACATTAAACTCATATTCCTAATACCTAGGATTGACTAATATGAGACTTTTGCAGCAATTGCAAAGATGAATTCCATCTGATTTATACAGGCTATAATTGTAGCCCATTGTTAGGAAGTTCATTACATAGATGTAAAGAGTGTCTTTATTCATGGTTTCCTTCAAGAGGAAATATATAGAGAGCTTTCACAAGTGTTTGTTCAAGATCCTTCACTTGTGTGTCAACTTTGAAAGTCTCTATATGGTTTCAAGCAAGCTCCTTGAGCTCGGTATGCCAAGATATACTACTTCCTTCTATTAGTTGGTTTATCTTGATGCTATTGTGATTCAAACATATAGATTTCATAGTAGGATGACACTTTTATATTTATGGTTCTCTATATTAATTTCTTGTCGATCACAGGAGCCACTCATCCACCATCAAGATAGTGAAAATTGTTCTACATGATATATTTTCATTTCAAACTCAATTCTTTCACATTAATTCTTGGGGATTAAGATTACTTAGTAATATTTGAAGATAAATTTGAGGGTACGTGCTCTTCACCATCGGTTGATGACACTTTATATTGACAGGTTGTTGGGAGTCTAATCTACTTGACTCGTACAAAACCTAACATTTCATATGCTATGGGAATGATCTTTTGATTCATGCATGAGCCACATGAATTACATTAGAAAACATCCAATTGGATCCTCCATTGTATTTAGTGTATTACCAATTATGTAATTCAATATGCAAAAAGCGTGGATAATGACTTGGTTGGATATAAAAATCTAGATTTCCTAGGTTTATTCTCAAGATCACAAGTCTACTTAAGGGTATTGCTTATTGTGTGGTTCTAGTTCAATTTGTTGGTCAAGCAAGAATCATTGTGGAATTGATCTCTCATTAACATAGGCTATATATTGGGGCAGTAATGCCACTACTAAGGCTATTTGGCCTTATAATATTCTCGCTAAGTTTGGTATTCCAATTGGAAATCCTAAAGTCGTCTTTATGATAATTAGAGTGGTATATGAATATCAAGACATATAGTTCATCTCTAGAGAACGAAACACATTGAGATACATATACACTGCATTCAGAAGATAATTCAGGAATGCATCATTGATCTTAAGCATTTTTCTACATCAAAGCAGACTACAAACATCTTCACTAAACCTTTCATAGAAAGTAGGATCCTCCATCTATGATCTTTTCTTGCGTTGAAACAATTGTATACTTTAGGAGGAGCCTTTAGTCCATTCTTTCTCTCTCTATTTAGTGGGCTATTCATCTTATGGAGGGGATTTTTCTTTTGGGGAGGTGGGGGATGGGATCTCTATGTATGTGAGTACCTATCACAACCTCATTTGTTGAGACTCATATTTTCACTCACCCAAGCTATGCTTAAGGGGGTGTGTTAGTGTAGATTTTTCATTAATCTTATGTTAGGGAGTATTTATTTTTCCTATGCATTTTAATTAATCATTCTTAGGCTATGAAGAGTGTTTAATATAAGGACATGTGGAAAAAAATACTTCAATTACGTGTTTCACTATCTCCCACACATGGGTAGTTCAGTTACACACCCTCTTCTGGCTTGTTGTTCCAACTCTCATAACCACTATTTTTTCTTTAACTAAGTTATGGAGCATTTGGGTTTCTTTCTCACTCTCTATTTGTTTTATGTGTCACATTTAATGACTCATTTTTTTGTCTTCATGTAAGGAGGTTATGCCACATGTTTTGACATTTACAAATTAGGTTAAATCTCCCACTTTTTATGGTAGTAAAAGTTAATACACCTCTTGGATGTATATGTCCTTTTTTATATATATTCAGCACTCTCCTCTCACATTCACTAATTATGTGGTAGCAATGTGAGAGTATTCTCTAACTTCTCTTGCACTATTGTCTCTATTTTCTCTTGTTTCAGATTTTTTTCATTAATTTGTTTTGATCTTTGGCCATCTATTTCTTGGAGTTGTATGTGATCTAAGACCAACATCAAATCCTAGCTCAACTCACACTTCTTTTAGAATCTAAAAAATTTGATTGGGGATTGATGTATGTATCATAAGTTGTATTTCACGTGGTTTGATGCCTACAAAGTATTGTAAGTTCATAATTTTCTTGTGGGGTTATATTTTTAAATAGATCTAAGCATCTATTTTCAAATAATATAGTGCTCTATTGTGTTATTGTGTGCCTATGTTTTTCTTAGTAGTTTCTATGACAATTGAAAAAGTTGTTAATGGTAATTGATGTTGAAATAAATTAGAATTGGAATATATTGAATCACCCCCCCTCTTAGTATATCTATGTGTTTAACAAGTTTTAAGACTGTCCCCTTTCCCCTGACCACCCCCACCTTTTTAGTATATCTATGTATTTAAAAAAATTTAAGAGCCAAAATATTCTAGGAGGGAAATAAAAGGATAGGAAATTTGGAAAGAATAGTCATAGTTGGGAGCCAAGTTGGCGCATAAGGCCTCCTTACAATTCTATAAATTTGGTTCCTTGGCTATGAAAAGTAGGTGGAATAGTTTAATGCATGATTATATTTAGGTACAAGGGGGAAAGGTTGTTAAAATATACATGAGTGTTGATATATTAGAGGAAAAGAGAAAAATGGAAGTGTGTGAAAAATTGTATCCTTGTCCCATAATGTATACTTGGCCTCTCTTATTGGTGTAAGGTTTTCTCCACGGAAATCTTTTGTCATGTGGTGTTTTTGTTGTTGTTGATTTGTGTCTTTCTCTACTATCTTATGGTGACGTTATATTTTATTTATTGTTATAAGTTGACGTAAGGAGGTGTTATTAAGCATGTTATGTTGGCTAATTTTTAAGATTTAACATAGACTAATCTAATCACGATAGTTACACATTAAGATTGATTAATTTAAGGTTTGCATGTTAATTTTAAATATTCATATCATAGTAGTCCACTCTTGGTATCTCATCCATTGAAGTCTTAACTTGAGAAAGAGTCTTTGATTTTAATTCACTTCATGGAGATTGGCAATTTCTTAACAAAATCAAGTATGATGACCACAAACTCCAAGAAAGATAAAATAAAATTTGAACTATAATTATTAAGTAGCGCACTAGTTGGGGCAAAAGGGTGAATATGTGGAAGAGTAACTAAATTGATGCCCAATAAGCTTTCAAGAACATTACCCAAGGTCTCTTATAACTTGGTAAGCTTTACAAAAGTAAGATGCTTAAAAGGAGGAATACTCAAAGTATTGACAACATAACAAATGATATGATTTTTGTCTTTAATATCACTATACTTTGAAAACTATTTAAAGTTTGGAATCTAGAAGAGTAAGAATGTGGATGAGAACAATGAGAATGTGAACCATACTTAGGTGTATACTAGAGTTAAGTGATCTAATTCAATATTCTTCATGCGATCACACAATGTCACACAAAAAAAAAAGCTATTCAAGTATACTTCATCTGAAATCATTAACAATAATTTTGTAAAGAAAAATAGTTTGAAACTCATCATCATGAAGCTAATGAAGCAATGTAAAGAAAATGAATCTGTAGACACCTAAATCTAATTAACCTAATTCAATCATATTTAGTGCCTTCTGGGAAATATAAGCTAAGTAATTAAGCATTACCTAATTGACCTATGTCACCCTCTAGCCCTAATTAATTCAATTAATTGGCTATAGTCCTGATTAATTATCAAAAGCAACCAATAGCTTAATAATTAATTAAAACCCTATTCCCCTATTATTGAATGAATATGTTATTTATGTAATTCAATTCATTAATATTCCCTTTAACCCCTAACCTAACCTATCTCAACCACCTAACTGAGAATTCAAACTAATCCCAACCTCTTCACCCATGCTAATCCTAATCCTATCCTAAACTCCCCCTAATATTGTTACATTCCTAATCTTTGGATTATGAATTCAATCCCTTCACCAAAGTCAACTTTCCCAAGATCTATATTATCCCCTCACCCATGCCTCATTAATGCCTCTTACACCCCTCATTAAGGCTCTTACACCCTCATTAATAGCCTTACCTCCTAAAGTCTCCTCTCATCTCCTTGGCTCACTTCCCTAAATGGTCACATTCCTCTCTCTTTTCAACGTGATCATATCGTGACACTTATCACCATATGATGCACTTGAAGAAGCACAATCCATGTGCTTTTTTATACGTGCATCTGGACCTCTCCTCGGGATTGCATCCTGACCCTTGATTCCTCACCCATTTTCTATATAAGAAACCTCATTCCTTCACAATTTCATCCACCTATCATGCATTGTTATAATGCTAGTTTTGAGAGAAAATCAGAAATCCAATTCCAAAGAAAAATTATAATGTCGGTTTGAAGAACCCTTCTTAAAGCTTGAAGCATATCAAATCTGGAGCACACATCCATAAGCATGGACAAATCAAAAGATCAAAAAGGAGCTTGGATTCTATTTTAGGGAGGTTTGCACTCCTTATGCTTTTATTGTTTTAGGCTTTCTTTTCAGTCCAATCATGTATGTAGTTCTCATAGTTTGCATTCTGGCACACCCGGTGGGACCTACTTCACAGGTCGGTTTTACTAACAATAATGGTTTCTCTTGAGTTTTTGAGTTCGTCGTATTTTCAGGTTTAAAGGCGTCTTGGGTCAAAATGGACTCCGCCTAATTTATATATCGATGAGAGCATTGAGGCTAAGCCTTATCATCACATTGACCTTTTTAAGGGCAGTATCATTAACTTTGACCAAAATCATGCACGGTTGACTTTTGGTCAACTATGGTCAAACTTCTTCTGTTCATTCCAATTTTTGAACCAGGTGTTCCCTGTACCACTTGGAACCTAGGTTTTTATTTTCACATCTTTCAGGGATGGTTGAATTTTTTTGGTCAATTGTCCTGATTTGCGTGCATGAGCCTTTGTGGTCAACTGTCTCAGTTTGCGTTCGATTCATGGAAATGCTCATAACTTTTGCATATGAGCTCCATTTTAAACGATTCAAAAGGCATCAAAAAGCTGACTCAGAGGGATATCCATATTTGTAGACTAGTTTTTTATATTCCTCATTCAAAAAATCAAGTGAACCGTTTGAAGTCCCTCCCCTTTTTTGTACTAATTTAATCAAACAAACTCAATCTCGAATGCACAAAGAATTGAACCAAGCTATCAAACATCTCTTTTTGGGTTTAAAATCGAACAAGTTATCAACATTCGCGTTTTGGGTTTTAAAATTGAACAAGGAAAATTTCACATCTCTTTTTGGATCTAAAATTGAACAAGGCAAATCTCACATTTTTTTTGGATCTAAAATTGAACAAGCAAACTCGCACATTCTCGTTTTGGGTTTCTAACAATTGAACAAAAAAATCAAACCTTTTTTCTTTCAAGTGCACTAAAATCATGCAAAACCAAATATCGAATGCATAAAGGGTTAACATCTTTGTTTCATCTTTGAAATTTGATAAAATGAACAACACTTTGAATTTGGGTTTAAAATTGAACAACTCAATCAAACATCATATTGAATGCAAAAACATGAATTGAATAAGGCAAAGTAGATTTTGATTTGGTGCACATAAAATCAAACAAACTTGCAAGTTTATTTCTGCACAAATCAAACATTGCTTAACTTTTCAAAGGAATTAACTGTGTGTTTGGTGTCTTGGCTTTCATGGTCGTTGGTGCAAGAGAAAAGTGATTGTGAAATTTTGAACCTTTCAAATTTCTTAGAGGGGAATTTTTAGAATAAGCACGAGTCCTTCTGGAGAATGACCCCAAACTGGTAAATCCTTCAGTCAGTATAGAAATAAGGTAGAATTAAAGGTCAATCTATATCCCTTTAAGCTCGGGTGGGTTGTGTTCAATGGTAGTCCATACTGAGTGAATATCCTCAGCATACTGGCATGGTTGAACTAGGATCTTAAGTGAGTCATGCCCTACAAACCAATTGTGGGGATACCACGAAAATACTAGCAACTCATAAATCTAGCAACCTACCTGATCCATCTCCAAAAGCTTGATAGTCAGCTGGGCAAGGAAGATAGTAACTTCCCCAAGAAATTCGCACATTCGTGCCACTCTGAGCGTTTGGAGTCAGATAATATGACATCATGGATCCTCATTCTTGATGGTGGTCATATTCTGATTAGCTCTTGTGTGTGTGCCTACGTATCTGGACAAAGGTTTTCAAGCTCACTGCATCCTTGAGGTAGAAAGTGCTTGTATGTGTCTTCAGTGTTACAAACCTTGTGCAAAACAGTTCTCAACCATCCACAAATCTAAAAGTTTTGAAGTCCTTTTGCCAAGGAGATCGACATTTTATGCTTCTTGCAAGGTTGCTTTGCCTCTTGCGAGACTGTTTTCTCACAAATTCCAACAATCATCACTTGTTCCAAACAACAAAACAATTCAAGGTATACTCACCGCAGTCACTGCCTAGTCCTGAGAAACTATCTTCCCACAATTATCAAACTGTGCTCATATCCATCTCCGTCAAGCATAAGCAAGTCAGGTCCTTCATTTAACTCCCCATATCCTAAACCAGCAGGGCTATATTTTCCATCCCCCATCCCCTTTCCATCTTCTTCAGAGACAGTCCTTCCTAATCTGAGCTTAAATATTCCATCCATCTCCATCATTCCTTCCTAATCAACTCATCAGAAAAGTGTCATGTCACAAATCTATTATGATGATTTTGGTTGTCATATCTCTTCCTTGTATTTAGCGTATTCCAGTGATGATGAGATTTTTGTTGATCATGATGCGTATTTTGATAACCTTAGCAAGATTGCTCCAAATACCATCCAAACTCCAGTCATTCCTCCATCCTACCCCGTCATGTTTTTATCCTATTTCAGTGATGATGAAGGTCTTGTTGATCATGATGCATACTTTGAAAACCTTAGCAAGCTCACCCCAACATCCTATTCTAGTGATGATTAAGGTCTTGTTGATTATGATGTGTACATGAAAATCCTTAACACACTTACTCCAAGCATCCTCCAAACTCCATTCGTTCCTCTACATTATCCCATCGTGTCGATGTGTGCTAAAATGTTGACACACTTCTATGAGTCACTATATTCAAGATTGCTCAAGAATGAGGTCTCAAATGGTGACTCATAGCTCCCTATTCATGGAGTGCAAGGGTTTGTGATGAAGGCCCTCAGTTTAGACCTATTTATGCCCATGCAAGTACACCATAAAATGAGAGATTCAAAGAGGAAAAGCAAGAATGCTAGTCTCCATGATCATCAAATATGCATGCAAATAAAAATGGAATCTATTCTATATGATAACAATGCATGAAAGCAAACTAATCTATATGATAACAATGCATGAAAGGAAATATGCAAACTAATCTATGAAGGAAATATGCAAGATTAATCTATGAAAAGAAATACACATGCAAGATTATTCTATGATATGAAATATGAATCTAATCTAACACGCAAGTGCAAGAGTAATCTAAATGGATTGCCATGGATGCATGAGAGAAGAAGACAAGAAAAGAGAAGTAGCAATGTTCAAGCTCAAGTGCTCAAACTCTCCTCCAAAATTGCTCTCCAAAACCTGCAGCATAACAATAACATGAAATCTTGATATATAATGAGAAGGAGAGGGCTACTTATAAAGGAAAGTGTGGAGAGGAATGCATCCTCAAGAGCAGTGTGGGATAAATTCCTAAAAATAAATCCTTAAAAAGGCAAGGATTGAAGTTTGAAGTTTGATAAGGATTGAAGCAATGTGGGATAAATCCCTAAAAAGGCAAGTAAGAGGAAAAAGCCCACCACTTAGAAATATGTGTAGAGAAAAAGGAGTTTTATTTATTTTTTATTTAATTTATTTCCTTTTTTCATCAAAAAGAGACTTTAAGTGGGGATTTTATTTATTTAATTAGAAGAGGGATTTTTCTTTTAATTAAATAAGATTATTTTATTTAATTAAAAGAGATATTTTAATTAAATAAGATAAGATTATTTAATTAAAAGAGAGATTTTATTTTAATTAAATAAGATTATTTTATTTAATAAAAATGGATTTTCTTTTAATTAAATAAGATCATTTTATTTAATTGAAAGGGTTTTTTCTTTTAATTAAATAAGATTATGGATAAAATGATCAAACCTTAGGAAATATTGAAATAATTAAATTAATTACGATTTGATCAAGCAAATTGATTTGAATTGAAAATGTTGCAAGGCATTGATTCAGGAATTTGATAAATTGATTTTGTCATTTGATAAATTGAAGAATGGGGGCCCATAGTCTAGGCGACCATTTTAGGGTGCATACATTTGCCCCTCTTTGACTAATGTGTGATCTTTATGGGAATACATGTAGTAAAAAAATGCAGTTGAAGTGTGAGATCGACTAGGGATCACAAAACAACCTAGATGCATGATCGACAGACGGGAACACATCATGACAAAGATAAGCTGTTTAAAAAAAAGAAAAGGTCAACACCCCTGTAAATAGGTAATTCACATGTCCAAGATAAGAATCTCAAGCAAGGTTGCCCCAAGCGGAGCAATTGATAGGATTGATAAAGCTGAATCAAGGATTGAAGTTTGATAGGTACTGCCCCTTGTGATCGAAATCGAAATGAGATAGAGGAGAAACAACAAATTGATAAATTTGATCAAATCAAACTAAAGATAA
>MU226703.1:1205890-1228798 GCA_018584345.1 Thuja plicata
AATGGAGAGAAGAAAGAGAATTTGTCTTAAGAAAGAGAATGCCCCAAAATCAATCAACTATTTAAGATAGAAAATTTTGATTGAGATCACGAAAGAAGATAAGGAAATGAAGATCAAAACATGACCACAGTTGATTAAAAGTCCACATGCAAGATGAAGGGAAAACCCTCTCAAACTCATAATGTAGCCTAAAAATGCAAATTAACATGAAGTCTAACAATGCAAGCTACATGAAAATGCAAAGGTGTACTTGCAATAGATCAACTGTAACATAGGATTTTGTGTTCATCATTCATTAAAGAATATTAAGGAACTTATTTTCATCATTGGGCCATTATTAACAGACATCAGAAAATCACACAATCATCACCAGTCACAAGCACAACTATGAAGATATGAATGTGATTTATATAGGATTGGAATGTGGAAAGATTATAACATAAGCATCAAAGACATAAAGGTCAAGATGAATTCAATGCTAGCTTACCCAATTTAATGTAGCAAAACCACGCTCGCATCAAGGCATAGATGTTAGGATGACCAGAAGAACGGTTGTGCAAAAAAATAGTCAAGAATAATGCCTCAAATCTCCTAAGTGTTTCAAGGGAACAAGAGAAACTCAAGAGTTTCAAGACCACACCCACAAGCAGAAAGAAAATAAAAATATGCCCCATGCCCCAAGTCCTCTAGCTATGCATCCCGGAGAGACTTATTAGACAAGGACACTCAACGAAAATCAATAACAATCATCACACAAAGAAAAGATCATGACATAGCTCAAGCATTTAGTGTTTTGTTTAAAAGTTTAAGTGTGTTAACTGATACTGAGTTTTGAGGATAAGGATCGAATGCTTGCAAGCAGGTAAGATCACATGACAAAACTGGGTAAGACCAAATTGATAAGTGTTCAAAAACACTCAATGTCAGGGGTTTTATTGAAAAATACAATTGGGTTGGTGTTGACAAACACCGTTTGTGAGGTGTCCTAAAGACTAATGCATCTAAGAGACCAAAGCTAACACAATTATGCCCCCGAGACAAAGACAAATACCAATTCCAAACCAAGGAAACAAGGACAAGGCATGATGGAGAAGGTTAAGTTGCGAGGACATGCGCTAAGAAATAGGGGTGTAAAGGCCTCAAGTAGCACCTATTTCTAGGTTTTCACTACTTGGATTTTATTACAATTTTTTGCTACCAAGGCGCCTGTTTCCAGGTTTTCACCAAGGCACTTTTCTTTTTTTTTCTGAATTTTTGAATTTTTTTATTTTTGTTTGTATTTTTGGAATATATAATTTTTTTGGAGATACATCAATGCGCATATTGCTAGGTTTTCACTAAGATGATCATTTTTTCAGGATATTTTCTAATTTTTAGAATTGTTTGACAATACATCATTTTTTTTGGATTTTTTCAGGATCAATAAGTATGTACAAAGGGTGCCCCCAGACAGAATGGGCATCATGGATAGAACTTCTTCAGGTGCAAGACATTGATAGGATCAAGGAGTTTCTCTCCCTCTCTTGCAGATAGTAAATAAGCACCTGACCCAAAAGATGTTGTGATGATGTAAGGTCCAAGCCAATTAGGTTCAAATTTTTCCTTTTGATCTCTATGATGTTGATTCTTAGGATTTTCACGTAGGACAAGATGATCCACTTGGAATTCTCTAGGGAGAACCTTTTTGTTGAAGGCTTTGGACATGCGCTTTTGATAAACCCTCATATGGTCAAATGATGCTTGACATTTTTCATCTAGAATTTCTAACTCTTGAAGTCTCATGGCATGGTAGTCTTCATTTGTAACTAGACCTTTGAGGGAAACTCGAAGTGAAGGAATCTCAACCTCCAAAGGTAACACTGCTTCAACGCCATATGCAAGGGAAAAAAGGAGTAGCCCCAATAGGAGTATGAATACTCATTTTATAGGTCCACAAAGCTGGATTTATCTGTAAGTGCCAATCTCTACCATTCTTACAGACTGTTCTATGTAATATTTTAAGAATGGTTTTGTTTGATGCCTTTGCTTGACCATTTCCTTGCGGGATGTAAATGGAGGACCAATGTTTTTTAATCTTGAATTTCTTGTAGAGTTGTTTAAGGTCCTTATTTTTGAACTCACCTTCATTTTTAGTGATAATCTTGGAAGGAACTCCATAGCGACAGATGATATGGTTCAAAATGAATAGAGAAACTATCTTGCCCGAGGCAATAGAAAGTGGGACAACTTCTACCCATTTAGTGAAGTAATCAGTAGCAATGATAATAAACTTGTGTCCACCTGATGAGTTGGGATGAATCTGCCCAACAAGATCAAAGGCCCAGTGCTAAAATGACCAATGAGATATAGAAGGAATGAGCTCTCTGGAGCATGTATCAGGTTACCATGTTTTTGACACTTTTCACATGACTTTGCAAAAGCTACTACGTCAATCTGCATTGTAGGCCAATAGTACCCCACCCTAAGCAACCTTCAAGCCATGGAAAGACCATTGGAATGTCCCCCACAAATGCCCTCATGGATGCCAACTAACGCTTGGTTGAATTCTTCCTTTTCTAAGCATCTAAGAAGTGTTCCATCTAGACCCCTCCTATACAAATCACTAGAGATAAGGGAATGATGAGAGGCGTTTAGGGTGAGGTTTCTTCATTCAGATCGGTTGAAGGCTTCAGGTATAATGTCATCATGAAGGTATGAGTAAATGGCACCATAATGGGATGACTCATGACCAACAAGGGTACACATGACATGAGTTTCTTGGGAGTCATAGATAGGGTGATTTAGCTCTTCCACTAGGAATTCAAATTTGGAATCATGTTGCTCTAACTGAAGGAGTGAAGTAATTGTAGCCATAACATCAGCTACTTTGTTTTCTGCTCGAGAAATTTGTTGAAATGTGACAAATGTAAAGTATCATTTCAAGGAATCAACCATTTTTTTGTAAAGTACCATTTTCTCATGTTTTGTTTGATATTCATCAGTGACTTGGTTGATTATCAGCTGTGAATCCCCATAGATGTGTAACTCTGTGATTCTCCATTCTATGACCATCTTAAGTCCATTTGT
The DNA here is from genome assembly GCA_018584345.1 of Thuja plicata. Lineage (NCBI taxonomy): Eukaryota > Viridiplantae > Streptophyta > Pinopsida > Cupressales > Cupressaceae > Thuja > Thuja plicata. Next base: position 1,208,957 of record MU226703.1, read on the forward strand.
TAAAGCTTCATACTCAGTAATGTTGTTTGTACATGGGAACAATAAATTGTAAGACTTAGGGATCGTGTACCGATGAGGAGAAACAAACAACACACTGGATCCTGAACCATTTTGCATAAAGGATCCATCAAAGAACATCCTCCATGTTCTTTCAGTCATATACATGAGGTGTTCATCTAGGAAGTCAACTTGAATAGGTGCATTATCTTGTATTGGGAAATCAGCCAATTGATCTGCTATGTCTTGTCCTTTGATTGCTTTAGTCTCGATGTACTCTATGTCAAACTCTAAAAGGATCATCATCCATTTAGCAAGTCTACCTGTGAGGGCAGCCTACCGAGCAAATACTTGAGTGGATCTATGTTTTCTATGAGGTGTATAGTGTGCGCGAGCATGTAATGTCACAACTTTTGGGAAGCAAACACAACTGCAAGGCAACGTAGTTAAGCTCATATGAAACAAGAGTGTGGCTAATATAGTATATTTCCCTTTCTTTCCCGTGTTCATCAAGTTGAGCTAGTAATGCCCCCAAGGAAGATTTTGTCGCTGAAATGTATAGAATAAGTTGTGTCCCTAAGATAGGAGACATTAAAATAGAAGGATTTGCCAAGTATTTCTTGATTTGATCTATGCTCTTTTGAAAACCCTCATTCCAAACACATTTGACTCCCTTGTGTAAGTTCTTGTTGAAGGGTTGAGCTCTATCTACCAATTGTGAAATTAATTTCCTTATGGATTGAAGACGTCCTTGAAGACTCCTCATTTGAATAATGTTTCTATGATTGCTTGGACTTTTTTAGGGTCTACCTCTATTCCTCTTGCTGAAATGATGAATCCTAGTAGTTTTCCAGAGGTGACTCCAAATGCACACTTTTTAGGATTTAACCTTGGTTGAAATTATTCCATGTGATCTAGAATGACTTCTAAATTGTCTAAGTGTGTATCTCTCTTATGAGACTTGGCCAAGGTGTCATCCACATAATCTTTCATGTTTTTATGCATCATGTCATGAAAAATGGTTGTCATAGCTCGTTGATAGGTGGCTCCTGCATTTTTCAATCCAAAAGGCATAACATTCCAACAATAGGTACCCCATGCATTTTTGATCTTCAGGAGATATCTTAATCTGATTGTACCTGGACAAACCATCCATCAAGGAGCAAATTTCATAACTCGGAGTCATATCCACTATCATGTCTATATTGGGAAGTGGAAAGTAATCCTTTGGGCATGCTCTATTGACATCTCTAACATTTGTGCAAACTCGAATGGATTTTTCATGTTTGGAAACTAAGACAATGTTTGATATCCATTCAGCACAGGCAATATCTCTTATGAATCCTGCACCAAGGATTTTTCCTAATTATGCTTTGACTAGGAGAGCTATGTGAGGATGCATCTTTCTCAACTTTTGTTTAACTAGTTTCACACTCAGAGCTATGGACAAGTGATGCATGATAAGATTAGTATCCAACCCTGGCATATCTGAATAAGTCCATGCAAAGTTGATCTTCTTTTTCTGTAAGAACTTAGTGTAGGCTTCTTTTTCTTGTGGCGCCAAGGATTCAGTCAAGTGTACAATCTACAGAGCCTCATCTATACCCAAATTGACTGCTTGTGTTGGTTCAATAAGCACCATATATCTATCTTGAAAGTAGCGTGGGAGATGACCAAGTACCTCATCCTTAGGCGCCTCAAAGAGGTTTTCACCCTTGGATACGTCATTTCTTTTTACTTTTTTCAATTATGACACCGCCACACAGTGGTTTTTGCCATCAAAACTCCTATTCTTTTGATTTTCTTTTCTTTTTATTTTGTGACTAAGGTACTTGATGTCTGGCTTGGCCATGTTGGTAGTTGGTTCACTGGTGGAAGAGACTACAGGTTCAATAGCATTTAAGTAACATTCTATCTCATAATCATTTTGAAATGTTAAGAGCTCAGGTTCTTGATAGCGTTGGGACCAATCGATGAGGTCAAGATGAACAAGGGGTGAGTCAATGACTGGTTCAAGGTTGTAAATGTGAATGATATCATCTTTGGTGACTGAAGAGTCAGAGTCCATCAAGTATCCTTCTAAGCTACCCAAATCAGGATTCGTCCTAACAAGTGAAGAATTGTCCACTAAGGCAACATGTGGGTTCAAATCCTCTAATCCTACACGTGACTCGTCAGCTACCTTGGGTTGAGAACTATAAGTATGGATGACATCAACAACTATGTCAAGTGTAGAAGGCTCTAAGAAGGAGTTCCATTCATACTCATATGAACTTGTGTCTGAACTGTGACTAGGATTCTTACACCACAAGGGTTTGAGACATCTTGATGTGGAAGGTCTAGTGTCATCAAAGATAACACCTTCTCTTTCCATTAAACGGACAAGATTCTTTTGTTGACATTCTCTGAAAGGATCTTCTACATCTGATTCATCTTGTTCTAAAGTCACAACTGACTCATGAGTGACCAAAATATTTGAATCTCCCCAAAGGAGATTAGTAGAAGGGACCCAATATTCACACATGTCTTGTTGATTTGTCAAATTAGGTACGTATTCTGGTTCATCTTCACTATCTGACTTATCAAGGATAGGAGTAGTGTGCTTGTTGTGATTCATGAATCCTAGGCCAATCGTCTTCTTAGACTTGCATCCAAAAAGGGCATGATCAAGAGGTTCGGCCCTAGCATCCAATCTATGATTAAGAGGGCCATGTCTAGGATAGCCCATCTACTTGACAAAATTATACCCTCTTTCATAAGCCTTTGGAGAAGGAGAGAAGTTCTCATTGTGCATGTATTTATCTTCTCTATAAATATAGTCTCTAACAAACATCTCATCTTTCTCATCTTGAATAGGCATTGAGGACTCTACAAACGTGCCAAATAAAGTCATAGCTAAAGAGGAAGGTCTCTTTTCTTGTGAAGGCTTGCCATAAGACCTGGGTGAAACTGGCAGTGTTGTGAGGGAGTTGAGATGATACCCCCCCATGCCAAGATCTACTGACTTGAGCTTGTCTTTACATTCAGCTAAGGTTGCATCGAAGTATTCTGCTTCTCTATTGACATGAACAATGAGCTCCTGCTAAAATTGAGTTAATAGATAAAGTGTTATCCCCAGGTCTACAAATCTCTATTCCATTATAAGGGAACTTAACACACTGATGATAGGTAGATGACACTGCTTGCATATCATGAATCCACAGTCTACCGAGAAATATATTATATGAAAGGGGGCCGGCATCAAATATTTGAAATAAAATATCTTTTTCAACAAGGCCAATCCTAACAGGAAGGATGACCGACCCCTTGGAACTTCTTTCCACCTCATCATAGGCTTTGATGGTGATCTTTTACCTGGTATCTATGACTTGTTCAGAATAACCCAACTTTTTCAAAAGATTCAAGGAACAAATATTAAGCCCAGCACCCCAATCTATCAACACATGCCTAACAAAAAAATTTTGGATCATGACCTCAATATGAAGAGCAAGATTATGTGGGTGTCTCAAATCTTTATCATCATCCTCCAAAAAAGTAAGATAATAAGGAATAGCAATATGGTTAACCATGTTCTGGAATTGATCAACGTCTGAGTTGTTGGGGACGTTCACTACGTGCAAAGCATCCTCAAGGAATTTCTTGTGTCTCGGGGACAACTCTAAGAGCTCAAAGATTGAAATCTGAGTTGGGGTTCTTTGCAACTGATTGACAATATTATAGCTTGACATAGGATTGACTGCTAGTTTTGAGGTGACATTCTTGGATGCCACTTGTTTTGGTTTATTTGATTGACTTGAACTGGGTCCTCTAATGACAATGGGACCTTGACTTCATGTGACAACATTGAGAGTTTGTGATGACACTCTAGAGTTAGGACCCCTTAGCACCATGACGAGTTCTTCATCAAAGATAGGAGAAGAGTCCATGTCTATATCATAACCATAGGGATCTTTATCCCTCATCATGTTGACATTTTCTTTGACAACTTCAAGCATGTTGACAACTTTCTCTGCATCTATGTAAGTGTAATTGATCTTAGCCTTTCCATTCTTAGATTTAGAGGTTTCCCCTTCTCATACTTGGGCAAAGGTTCTTTGAATTCCTTATGATCGGTGTTGGTGTTCAATCCATCTACCTTAAGTTTTCCATTCGCAATGAGATTTTGGATGATATGTTTGAGTTTCCAATGATTTTCAATATCATGTCCAATGTCATTGTGAAACTTGCAAAAGGATTTCTCATCCCACCAATGTGGCTTAACATCAGGTATATAATGCTTTGCGAGATCTTGAGGATGTGCAAGGTTGTTGGCAATAAGTGTTTTCAATACATCCTCATATGAATCACCAAGTTTGTAAAACTGACGTCTTTCTTTCTTAGGCCTATCTTGGTATCTTGGCTTGTTCTCTTGTTGATTAGATGCATTGAGTTTCATGGCTTGAACAACACTATACAAGTTGAGCACAGTTTGATCTTTGGGTTGGGAGGAATCCACAACTCCGTCATTGATCACTTGTTTGTTCCTATTCCAATGTGATTTCTTTCCTTTATCTTTGTTAGGGTTGTTGTTATTTTGACCATTGTTGTTGTTTTTGTGTCCATGTTTGGTCAAAATTCCTTGTTCTTTCAAAACATCCTCAATCCTACACGTGGTTTCAACCATAGTGTCAAAGGAATAAAAAACCATCTTCCTAACTTCATACCGCATTTCGGGAACCAAGTTGCTAAAAAGGATGTCAATATTTTCATTTTTAGGAATGGTCCTAGGGTAGCAAGAGCATTTTCATCTCCACCTTTGCAAGAAAGTAACAAAGGATTCCCCTTGATTTTTCTTTGAGTTGCATAAGTCCAACATGGTGATAGATCCTGAAAGATTGTATGCAAAGTGTTGAAGGAATCTATGGATGAGCTCTTTGAAATTCTTAACGGGGGGAGTTATGTTGGTGAACCATTCCATTGTTTGACCCTTAAGACTCGTTGGGAACAATCTCATGAGGTATGAGTCATCTTGATGGAACTCAAAACTTGTGGTATAAAATTGGCATACGTGATCATGTGAATCTCCATTTCCATAATACTTGTCATATTGAGGGATCTCAACCTTTCTAGGGAAGTCTTTCATGTTAACACTTTTGTCAAAAGGATTAGGACAAATTGAATCAAGTGAGAATGAATTCTTGGGTGCCAACATCTTTTCCATCATACTCTTAATTTGTTTGATATCTTCTTCTTGAGAGGGACCTCGCTTCTTAATCTTCTTGTCCAAATAAAAGTTGTAGGGGACTCTAGCACCCTTGTTGATTAAACTCTTTAGGAACTTGTCTTTGTTTTTCTCTAATTATTTGTCCACATACTGCTAGAAAAGTGGTTCTTGTTGCATTTTCATAAAGTCTTGGGAGGTGAGGTCAAAACTTGAGCTACTACCCCCGTATTGTGAGCCATGGTGAGCACGTTGTGAAGGTTGTCTTGAGTTCCTAGGAGGTGTCAGTCTCCTATAATGATCATGTCTTGAAACCCTTCTTCCTCTAGGGATAGGAGATTGTGATGGTGTCCTTGAATATCTTCCACTTTGTGGAGTCTTAGCAGGGGTGGATGGAGGAGAGTTGTTTCCACCACCAACACGCATGGTGTTAAATCGATCATTAAGTTGTTGGGCCAAGAGTCAATCTTGCTCCTCCTGGAAGGCTTTCCTCTCTACCTCCAACAAAGTTTGTCTCTCCAACTCTTGGAGTATAAATTTCTCTTCCTTTGCAGCTTGTTCGTCTAGGAAGACTTTATTTTCATGCTCAATTTTCTTAAGTCTTTCACTCATGTATCTTGAAGATGTTTTGAGCGGTGAACTTGTTCTTGAATTTCTAAACAAGACATTGGTGTATGTTACATTCACACGAGTGCCATAAGGTTCATCAACTTGGTTATCATGTTGTGATTGTTCATCTTGATAGGCTTGCCTCTTACCTCTCTCAGCCCTTTGGTGTGTATCCAAATATCTAGTTGAGATGAGGGGTGAGAATGGTCGACTTTCATGAGAGAAACTACCAAACAGAATGGTATCTCTATGTCTTTCAAATATATCATCAAGGCATTTATCCATTTCTCCCCTCTCTCATCAAGTCATTGTGTAACTCTGTTAGTAAACAGATTTGTCTTCCAAGAAAACACTTACAAATTAACCCTAAAATGCCGAGACAAGAAGACTCAATAAACACTAACAGTTGGGTCACTTCGCGATTGGACAGCGTAAGCGCTCTCTGAATTATTTTAGGTACAGCTCCCCGTACAAGATTTTCAATGAATCTTTAATGACAATTTTATGGATTAGCTTTTAACCTGAAAGCTTATAAAGGTTTCTATATCATACTCAGATGATAAGCTATTGAACTATTGCAAAGAAATAAGAGCTAGATAATAAAGGAGAAGAAAAGCACAGTTTCTTCCCGGGTTGCGTTTAAACAAATACAAAGAATTATACCGTCAACAGGAATCAATCGAAATGGAAAAGAGTCAAGATGTTGTGAATTAAAATGCACATTATAGAATAGATAAAATATTAGCACAGAACATTTATCTACTCTTCTCAAATGACACAGATCTGAGAATAAATGCTACGTCTTTTCTTTATAAAAATCTTGCTACACAGGCAAAGATACAAAACAAAGACTTTCCACAATCAAAAATTTTCTCCCCTCCATTCTGTCCAATTTCCCTCTATTAAAAATAGAAAATAATTCTTCCCCCCCTTTGTGGAAGCACCCAGACTCACCTGGAAAAAGCCCCTTTCAGTTTTTGTAATTGTTTCTTGGGAAAATAACAATTTTCTCTCGATAGTATCTTTATCAGTTATTAAAACTGACCCTTGGTATTGTTTTTCATCTCTAATCTCCTTTCTCCATGTCAAGACCATAATTTTTAATATCTTACAACTATAATACTAATTAGAATATTTGAAATATCTCTTGAGATGAAACTTAGTTGGGTTCAAAATAGATATAACAAATCCATATGTCATCGAAGTAGTTTTCAATTGTTGATACTTGTTATTATCCTGCTGAGTTGTTATTAAAACTTGATCTCATTGCCATATATGCCTCCACTTGGACCTCATAAGGAAACTCTAATCTATCAGTGACATGCTCTATTTTGTATTTGAGACTTGTGTATGTCCTCAATTTATTATTTGGACAGTTACGCAGATGGGTAACTCAACTTGGTCATTTATTATCATAACTCCTTAACCGATGGACCAAGTGCTATGACAGTATCTTCCTTTGGAGATTGTTGGTATCCTCTAATTTGGTTCTCAAAACAACACAAATCTGAGATGCTAGTGGCGGAAACATACACATTTGTTTGTTGGCACGAGCTAGCAAAGTAATTGGAAATCGGAGCTAGCTAAATTGCATTCCTGTCGAAGTCATGGCGAGCATTTTGTCAAAACTTTTGTAGTCGGTCTCTGTGTCATATGTTTATAGAGGATACACCCAACTTCCATTATGTTTGACTGCTTCTATGATTTGTAAATCAGGGTTCAACCTAAGACTCAAGCCGCAACCAAAAGGGGTGGTGCTTCATATATTGGTTTTCAATCGTAATGATTTTAAGCCAATAAACCCCGCGGGTTACACAATATAGAGCTCCACATTTTTCCTTGACTGAAATCCCATCTAGTGTCTGACTTGAATTTTTTTTAACCAATCTACCAATCAAGTGCAACCTAATGATGAAATCCAGCCCTGGAGAAGAGACCAAATCTTTATCGAGCTCAAGTATTTTGTCAATCTGTTTGCATGTGTTGTCGATGCTTGGAGACTTTCTTTGTCATTGCATTGACGAGAATGCTCCAATACTACCGAGTGCAAGAAGGAGGGACTACCATGGTATTCATAACATGTATATGGGAATCCATGCCTTTCCTTTTGAATTCTGGCGTGGAACAACATTCATATCAATACATGTGCAAAGAGGAGTAAATTCGTAGTATCTCAATTCTCGGCTAGTATCCCAATTCTTGGCTTAGCATGAAAAACTCTTCATTGCTATTTAAGTTTTCCACATATCTCTTGAAACTGCCAGTGCCATCCTTCCTTTTGGATGCCTTATGATAATAATAGTCATCCTCATGACTTTTGTAACTAGATCTTTCACCCTATTCAAATATCTGTGCATTTTGTCAAGCAATTTACACGAATTCATATGAATCACTGTCATATCCGCGTGGACTATCCACCTCAAAATTGTGAGCTTACCGCTTTGTTCGATTCTATGGGATTTTTTGGGAAATCATGCACTCAAATAAAGTTTTTAACTTAGGCCTCTTTGATTCTGAATGAAATTTGCAATTGAAGATCTCTAGCCGGATTTGGTAACTTAGATCTGAACCGAGAATCACAAACTTGAAACTAAACTTCATGCATTGACAACCAGTGAGCCTTCACACTGAGATTGAAGCCAAATTCTTGGAGTGATGAATCTACATTTCAGACTTTGAACATTGAATAATAAAACTGAACCTTTGATTATGAACTTGAATAATGCTCCCTGAACCATGTGTGCTTGGGTTTTGAACTTTGAATTTGAACAACCTCAAACCACTCTGAACAAGTTTGAACAACCTCGAACCACTCTGAATAAGTTTGAACAATGTTGAACCACTTTGAACAAGTTTGAACAATGTTCAAAGGGGTTCAAATATTTATGCTTCCACTTTTCATCTTTATAAGCATGATATTTTCAAGGATAAGAATCAACAACCTTGCAAATCCCGCATTTTGGTCAATAATAACAAGATAGGGGCTGAGTTTTGAAATTTTTTAATTGGGGCACTATAAGTGGGCCAATAGCTAGCTCTGACTGGGGAATGCTTTTTCATGCAAAAAGCAGAGAACACCAGAATCTCTAGTTACGAAGAATAGTGCCTAGCACCATTGGGTAACAGAGTCAAGAAAAACATAGTGTAGGGAGGTGCTTGCAGATGGGTGGAGGGTCAACTACTGAAACAAAAAAAAAAATCAAAACCAGCTACTCTAAACACCTAAACTACCAACAAAATGATGCAAAGAAGGATAAACTAAGCACGACAAAACTTTATTTATGAAAAGATAGGGCTAGCAACCCATACCTCCAAAGATGTGTCTTGCTGCTCATTTGAAGCCATTAACCGGTTGCGAAAAATAACTTCTGAAATGGAAGAGTGGCTGATATGCAAGATGCATCACTCTTAACAAGCATTCTACAGTCATCATCAAAAAATACCCCATATTAATGTATTGTAGAAACTTCTTTAAGGTCATATCAAGCCCATGGAGCCACCCCTCATCATAGATGTCTGACTGTAACACTTCACCATTAATTTGGACAAGTGTGTTACCATGAACACCTTTTTCCTTTATTTGAGAAAAATGGATTAAACTTTTGATAGATGGAGGATTAGAGGAATGTCTTGTAATGATTTCTTCATCAGGGTCTGAAAATACACTCGCTGAAAACTTATCACTAATAAATGCATCATCAAATTCATCTTCAAAATAAAATGTCTCAACCGTGGGGAAGTGATCCAAAAATTCATTTTTAAAATCCACTTTGAAAACTTCAAATTCAGCCTATGATAGCCTAGGGATGAATGTATTTACCTTATCTTGTTTTTGAACATCTATTTGATTACTGAATATTTCGGGCTGCCACCATTCTTCTTAACATGATGTGTAGTCGAATGAAAAGGTCTCATATTCTGCCCATTCATCGAATTGAGAAGTTCCTTCTACTTCTTCCTCATCAAATGTTCTTGGTTCATGTTGATCCATTTTACTATTTGGATTAACATGAGTGGCTGGAACAACATAAGAAATTTCAAATGTAAAGGATTCCAATTCTGGAAAAGAAACAAGTCTTGATAAATCTTCATTTGCTTTTTCACCATCAACACCCAACTTAATAGGAGGTACATTAGTTGACTATGAAGAATGATCATCATCATTCACAACATGTAAATGATAAGCTCCTAAAATATTTGGAGAATTTCTTTCAACTGTAGGAGGAATTTGCAAATCTGTCTCATTAAAAACTGTAAAGTTTTGACAAAGAAAGGTAGGCGATGTTGATTTAGATACTTTGAGGACCAACCTCTTATGCGTAGGTTTTGTCTTAGGGTAGCAAAGTTGTTCACAAAGATAGCCTTTCATTTGTAGAGTTTTTGTAGACTTTAGGCCACTAAGAATCAAGTCATCATCCAACTTGATCGCCTCCCTTTGCGCGTCTATCAAACTTTGCACTCCAAGACATTTTAACCAAAACTTGACTTCAACCTCCATTGTAGTAGTAAAGATGCATAACTGATTATTTTCATTAGGCTGGTGAGCTAGAGTAATTTTACCAATACTCCTGTTGAATCTATCTACAAACTCCCTTATAGATTCATCTTCTTTTATCTTAATTTGAAAAAGATTTGTCAGCAATTGATAGGAATTGATTACATGCTAAAATCTCTCAAGAAATTTTACCATAAGATCATCCCAACTAGTGATACATCCATCTTGCAGATTCTAAAACCATTATGTAGAATTTCCCACAAGGCTTTGGACAAACAGTCTAACGAATATATTTTCTTCCTGTACACCAAGAATCCCACATGCAACAGTGACTGCTTTGATGTGGTCATTTGGATCCTGAGCCTTGTCTCCAAAAAACTTGGGAAGGTATTCCCTTGATCCTTTAGGTAGGGCTGAATACTGGACCAAGGCAAATGGTCTGATCTGAGCCCCCGTGGCTGAATGGCGAGCACATCCATAATACACACTGGAACTCCTCTACCAAAGATTCAACAGATTTCAAACATAGAGTTGCCAATCTCTATTTGCAGAGATAAAAATTTTCACCAAGGAAAGAAAGCATTGGTCTATCATTTCTGACTCCCCAGCGTAGTCGCAAAAAATCTGTTAGTAAACAAATTTTTCTTCCAAGAAAACACTTACAAATTAACCCTAAAATTCCCAGACAAGAAGACTCAATCAAAACTAACAGTTGGGTCGCTTCACGATTGGACAGCGTAAGCGCCCTCTAAATTATTTCAGGTACAGCTCCCCGTACAAGATTTGCAATGAATCTTTAATGAAAATTTTATGGATTAGCTTTTAACCTAAAAGCTTATAAAGGTTGCTATATCATTCTTAGATGATAAGCTACTGAACTATTGCAAAGAAATAAGAGCTAGATAATAAAGGAGAAGAAAAGTATAGTTTCTTCTCGGGTTGCGTTTAAACAAATACAAAGAATTATACCGTCAACAGGAATCAACAGAAATGGAAAAGAATCAAGATGCTGTGAATTAAAATGCACATTATAGATTAGATAAAATATTAGCATAGAACATTTATCTACTCTTCTCAAATGACATAGATCTGATAATAAATGCTACGTCTTTTCTTTATAAAAATCTTGCTACACAGGCAAAGATACAAAACAAAGACTTTCCACAATCGAAACTTTTCTCCCCTCCATTCTGTCCAATTTCCCTCTATTACAAATAGAAAATAATTCTTCCCCCCCTTTTTGGAAGTGCCCAGACTCACCCGAAAAAAGCCCCTTTCCATTTTTGTAACTGTTTCTTGGGAAAATAATGATTTCCTCTCAATAGTATCTTTATCAGTTATTAAAACTGACCCTTGGTATTGTTTTTCATCTCTAATCTCCTTTCTCCATGTCGGGACCATAATTTTTAATATCTTACAACTATAATACTAATTAAAATATTTGAAATATCTCTTAATATGAAACTTAGTTGGGTTCAAAACAGATATAACAAATCCATATGTCATTGAAGTAGTTTTCAATTGTTGACACTTGTTATTATCCTGTTGAGTTATTATTAAAACTTGATCTCATTGCCACATATGTCTCCACTTGGACCTCATAAGGAAACTCTAATCTATCAGCAACATGCTCTATTTTGTATTTGAGACTTGTGTATGTCCTCAATTTATTATTTGGAGAGTTACGCAGATGGGTAACTCAGCTCGGTCATTTATTATCATAACTCCTTAATCGATGGACCAAGTGCCATGACAGTATCTTCCTTTGGATATTGTTGGTATCCTCTGATTTGGTTCTCAAAACAACACAAATCTGAGATGCTAGTGGCAAAAACACACACATTTGATTGTTGGCACGAGCTAGCGAAGTAATTGGAAACTAGAGCTAGCTAAATTGCATTCCTGTCAAACTCATGGCGAGCATTTTGTCAAACCTTTTGTAGTCGGTCTCTATTTCATATGTTTACAGAGGATACACCCAACTTCCATTATGTTTGAATGCTTCTAAGATTTCTAAATCAGGGTTCAACCTAAGACTTGAGCCGCAACCAAAAGGGGTGGTGCTTCATATATTGGTTTTCAATTGCAATGATTTTAAGCCAATAAACCTCGCGGGTTACACAATATAGAGCTCCACATTTTTCCTTGACTGAAATCCCATCTAGTCTCTGACTTGAATTTTTTTTAACCAATCCACTGAGTGGATGTAGCCCAATGATGAAATACAACCCTGGAGAAGAGACCAAATCTTTATCGAGCTCAGGTATTTTGTCAAATTGTTTGCATGTGTTGTCGATGCTCGGAGACTTTCTTTGTCGTTGCATTGATGAGAATGCTCCAATAATACCAAGTGTAAGGGGGAGGGACTACCACGGTATTCATAACATGTAGATGGGTATCCATGCCTTTCCTTTTGAATGCTGGTGCGAAACAACATTCATATCAATACATGTGCAAAGGGGAGTAAATTCGTAGTATCTCAATTCTCGACTAGTATCCCAATTCTCAGCTTAGCATGAAAAACTCTTTATTGCTATTTAAGTTTTCCACATACCTCTTGAAACTGCCAGTGCCATCCTTCCTTTTGGATGCCTTGTGATAATAATAGTCATCCTCATGACTTTTGTAACCGGATCTTTCACCCTATTCAAATATCTGGGCATTTTGTCAAGCAATTTACATGAATTCATATGAATCACTGTCATATCCGCGTCGACTATCCACCTCAAAATTGTGAGCTTACCGCTTTGTTGGATTCTATGGGATTTTTCGAGAAATCATGCACTCAAATAAAGTTTTGAACTTAGGCCTCTTTGATTCTGAATGAAATTTGCAATTGAAGATCTCTAGCAGGATTTGGTGACTTAGATCTGAACCGAGAATCACAAACTTAAAACTAAACTTCATGCATTGACAACCAGTGAGCCTTCACACCAAGATTGAAGCTAAATTCTTGGAATGATGAATCTGCATTTTGAACTTTCAACATTGAATAATAAAAATGAACCTCTGATTCTGAACTTGAATGATGCTCCCGGAACCATGTGTGCTTGGGTTTTGAACTTTGAATTTGAACAACCTCGAACCACTCTGAACAAGTTTGAATAACCTTGAACCACTCTAAATAAGTTTGAACAATGTCAAACCACTCTGAACAAGTTTGAACAATGTTCAAAGGGGTTCAAATATTTATGCTTCCACTTTTCATCTTTATAAGCATGATATTTTCAAGGATAAGAATCAACAACTATGCAAATCCCGCATTTTGGTCAATAATAACAAGATAAGGGCTGAGTTTTGAAAATTTTAAATTGGGGTGCTATAAGTGGGCCAACGAACTCATATCCATATCTGAGAGAGAATATGCTAAGGGTGTACTCAACTCACTAAGGTTACTCTTGGAATCAAACCAAACTTCTGAGTTGTTCCTGGGTGATTGATCAAATATAGGCTATTTTCCCTTATGTTTTTGGCAAGTTTGAACTAAGGGTAATTGGTTAAAGACTACTTGAGGTTGCTTTCCTTGATCTACTTGATATCTTGTTGTAACTGGCATGAAAGAAAAGGTACTAGGTGATAGGATGACCCTAAGAAACATTGGTACCAAACAAGGATAGTAAAGGCATTCACTTGTCCAAAAGAGAGGTGATAAGATAGAATTTTGCAAGAGGTGCAAACCAATACTACCACAGAGGTGCTCACTAAATGGGTGAATACCCTAATACATATGGATCAAGAGGATTATTTACCCAAGTTATATTGATTGAATTTGAATTTGTATGGAAGTGAATGGACAAGAGATCACTAAAACTCTCCAAGTGTGTTATCAAAGGATCCAAAGGTTTATCTTCTCAACAAGGACAGTTTCTAGTTCACCAACTCCAAACAAGGTAACTTGTGAAATCAAAGATTACTAATTCAAGAGGTCAAAATGCAAGAATCCAAAGTGTAAACAAGCTTCTAATAGCGGGGTAAGTGACCTAATCTGACCTATATCGACCAAGGAAGACTGGAAATGACCAAATAGAAAATTGAGCAAGTTGACAGTTTGACACTTAAGAATGCAAATTTGTTGATCATTTTTTGATGTTTGCTTTGAATGTTTGGTTTCTTTTTTGATCTTTCACTCACACAAGACACATCAAGCAGATTGGTTTGTTGTAAAAAAAAATAGTCACACCACAACCTAGGTAAGCGAGGGCAATATCTATTAAATTTCCACTTGAACTGAAGTTCAGCTGCACCTACTCATAGCGGACAACTTAGAAGCTTGGAGGCACGGGCTCCTCCTTACAATGCACTCACTTCTTAGGCACACCAAGCTTTGAATCCTAAGGGAATCACTTCCCAAAGGACCATTGTCTCTACTAAGAGTCGTGAAAATGTGGGATGTCTTAGTCAGTCTCTGACCTTCCGCACCAATAGATAGAGGGATTTTGGTCACTAGAACAAAGTTTTTAGTCAGGGCATCTGTTCAAGTGGCTATACATGCAATAGATTATCCCCGTTAAGGAGGCCTCCCAGCCTATAGAAGTTAGGTTCTGTAAGTTTTTACGCACCATGAGGGTACTGAGGGAGATCTTATGTTGGCATAGCAAAATTGACACATGTTCACTGTGAGATTAATCGCAATGACATTTTTTATATACCGGTTTGGAATGGCTTGGCTTTAGTCTATTACCGGTTGGGCAATCCACTCTCACCAGCTCTATTAAATCTCTCGAGAGGTAGCCACGCTAAAAGAATTATATGAATTTCTCTTACACCCAAGATCTACAAAGGCGAGGGGAGAGGATACGTTCATATAATTCTTAGGATTACAATCTAAAAAGACACTTCAGACATATAAGAAGATGACAACAATGTTTCTGGATTTCTGATCATCCCAAAAGGGTGGGAGCATAGTTTCCTGACATTATTTCCATCCCTAAAACATCAGATATAAGTTCATTTTAAAAAGTATTGCATGTGCATTCCTATTTTAATAAAACAAAACAAAATGCAAGCACAATGTTTAGCATTCTATCGATCAAGGCAACCTGCAAGATGATTCGTTAGTAGTTTATGTTTTTAGTCTTCTTTTTAAACATCCTGCAACCACAGTTAGGTTGTAATCAACAAGATAAGTCAGAGAACAACAAAGCCCAAAACTCGTCAACATTAGAAAAATCCAAAAATCATAAATCTAATTGCATATTCAAAAAGTAGATAAAAAATCACGCACTTTCAAAAAAAATTACACTAAAAAATGTTACCGTATGAGCCCATACGAGGCTTTGGAAGCTGCAAAATAGAGGGTTAGACAGGTATAGTGATGAAAACTTGCAATTGCTGATAAATCTATGACTGAAATCCAAAAAATAAGAGTGACCCAGAAATCTTCAGACAATTCTACCCAAAATAAAAATAAAAAATTGCACTCAATTTGGACCTAAAATGAGCAAGATATGATCGTTTGAAGTTAGACTACAATTTCAAAAACTCCAATGGTGAAGGCAAAGACTTTTCAAACTCTGCTAACGTCAACAGACTACGGCATTAAAATTGATGGTTTCATGGCTGTCACAGCAGTCCATGCATAATGATGGTTTGACGGCCGTCAAATTAAACACACTAAAAAAAATCTAATTTTTTTTCAGATTTTTTTTTTAAAATTTGCCTCGGGCTGCGTGTAGAAAAATATGAAATCTACCTTGATTTCCATTCAACGGGTCGTACGTCCTGCTTGGGAAAAAGAAATTTGCCACGGATTTGACTTTCACTGGATATGGGCAAGTTTATACTCATTTTCAACTGAAACGACTTTCCAGACGCGATGGTGGGGTTAGATTTGGCTCAAAATGAGAGCTTCAAAAATACTAAGAGAATAATAGACAGAAGATAGAAGGAATTTTTGAATGTTATGATAGAAATGGATGTTCTACCCCACAGTGGGCTCCAAAAATGTGTGCTAAAATGTTGACACACTTCTATGAGTCGTTGTATTCAAGATTGCTCAAGAATGAGGTCTCAAATGGCGACTCATAGCTCCCTATTCATGGAGTGTAAGGGTTTGTGATGAAGGCCCTCGGTTTAGACCTAGTTTATGCCCGTGCAAGTACACCATAAAATGAGAGATTCAAAGAGGAGAAGCAAGAATGCTAGTCTCCATGATCATCAAATAAGCATGCAAATAAAAATGGAATCTATTCTATATGATAACAATGCATGAAAGCAAACTAATCTATATAATAACAATGCATGAAAGGAAATATGCAAACTAATCTATGAAGGAAATATGCAAGATTAATCTATGAAAGGAAATACGCATGCAAGATTATTCTATGAAATGAAATGTGAATTTAATCTAACATGCAAGTGCAAGAGTAATCTAAATGGATTGCCATGGATGCATGAGAGAAGAAGACAAGAAAAGAGAAGTTACAATGTTCAAGCTCAAGTGCTCAAACTCTCCTCCAAAATCGCTCTCCAAAACCTGCAGCATAACAATAACATGAAATCTTGAAATATAATGAGAAGGAGAGGGCTCCTTATAAAGGAAAGTGTGGAGAGGAATGCATCCTCAAGAGCAATGTGGGATAAATCCCTAAAAAGGCAAGTAAGAGAAAAAAGCCCACCACTTAGAAATATGTGTGGAGAAAAATGAGTTTTATTTATTTTTTATTTGATTTATTTCCTTTTTTCATAAAAAAAAGAGCTTTAAGTGGGGATTTTATTTATTTAATTAGAAGAGGGATTTTTCTTTTAATTAAATAAGATTATTTTATTGAATTAAAAGAGATATTTTAATTAAATAAGATAAGATTATTTAATTAAAAGAGAGATTTTCTTTTAATTAAATAAGATTATTTTATTTAATAAAAAGAGATTTTCTTTTAATTAAATAAGATCATTTTATTTAATTAAAAGGGGTGTTTTCTTTTAATTAAATAAGATTATGGATAAAATGATCAAACCTTAAGAAATATTGAAATAATTGAATTAATTATGATTTGATCAAGGAAATTGATTTGAATTGAAAATGTTGCAAGGCATTGATTTAGGAATTTGATAAATTGATTTTGTCATTTGATAAATTGAAGAATGGGGGCCCATAGTCTAGGCGACCATTTTAGGGTGCATACAGCCGCCATGCATACCCACTAGCACTCCTTATCCTACCTTTGACAAGAGAAATCCATCTTATCCTCCATACACATCTCCTTCTTATACATTCATGTCTCCATCTTATCCCTCAGTAATGCCTCAAACTTTGTCTTTCCACAACAACACTATTAGCTACATCCCTAATCCCAATCCACCATCTCATTATCTTCCAACCCATGTTCAAATCCCTAATCCTAGTCCTCCATTTCCTCCAAACCATCACCATGATCTCCATTCTATTGCTAATCTACCATCCACTCTATCCTACCCATCTACCCCATCTTATCCCAATCTACCATCTCCAATTCCTACCTACATTAACACATGTTATATACCCAAATTCATCTCTCCTCTCCTATCAGTTAGTCAATCAAGTTTGCAAGACATTGCCACACCTACCTATGTGAACTATCTCACCATACCATCTTTCCACCATCTGATACGTAAGTCTCCAAGGAGTTTCACACGGAAGCCATCACAAAATCCATCTCTTACACTTGATGAGTCACATTATATCACTCCCCCATGGGACAACACTAGTGATGAAGCCCTTCCATCTCCTGCATCCAACATTCCTCATCCATATCATGTACCTATCATTTCCTTTCTGATTCCCATACTTATTGATCTTCTTCCACACATCATTCCTCTTCCATCTCCCATACCTATTATTTCCCTTTGAGATCTCATATCTTTTGATCCTCTTCCATCTCCCGTACCTATTATTTCCCTTCCTGATCTCATATTGTTTGATCTTCTTCCATCTCCTAGCACCATTGAAGTCCCCTCGTCCATTGAATTCATCCAATCCCCATCCCCATCTTCTCCTCCTCACACTATCCACATCCCATTCAATTAACCTCATGCATCCACCCTTCTTCCCTCTCTAATGGAATCAACCATCCCTCCATCCAACCCATTTGAATAATCTCCCATCCCTCCATCCAACCCATTTGAGGAATCTCCCATTCATTCATCCATCCCATTTGCAAAATCCATCCATCCATCCAACTCATTTGAAGAATCTATCCATACATCCCCCATCACACCATCCACATCAATCCAATCATGTCAAGACCTTGTCCAAAATCATGTTGAAGTATCCATTGACTTGAATGAAGATTGTATCATTCCCTCCACTCCATATCAAGATCTTAACATACCACTCCATCCATTCCATGATCTATCTATGTCATCTCAAGATCTATTAACCCATTTGAGCCAAGCTCACATCATCCCATCCCCTCCCCTTCATCCTCCTTTATCACCTCCAATTCCAACTATCCATTACTCCATCACCTTGGTCCACTCACATTCATCTGTGGTGGTCCGCTTAAAACAAAAGAAATCAATTGCATCTCCACCATTTATCATCCACCTGATAATGGACTTACATCTTGTTCCTTCAATGAAAAGTATCCTACCTTGACTCAAATGCTAAAAAAATGGAATTATCAAGGTAAAGGTGCATGCATAAATGAGAAAGGTACTCTAGAGCCCATTTAGGTTAAAAGACATCCACAATTTTGTGGTATTGGTTATGCACCTAGAGGTCCTTCTTCCAAAAATATTGGTACGACTAAAGCAAAGTTAACAAGTGATTCCAAACCCTCCATCACATCTTCCTATTGTCCATATAAAGCATATAACACCACCCCCCCTCCTCCATCCTTGAAACCCAAGACAACCTACCATATTCCTCCTTCGTCCTCTCAATCCATTTTAGGCCCCTATGTCCCAAAATCTTGTCCCACATCTTATCCCACTCTGTCCTTCATCCATCAATCCCATATAGAAAATCCCACCACATACATTCCCAATCAAGATCAACAAAGGCTCATACCCATGCTCCCCATCCACCATCCTACCTCCACCACTCCATCTATATTTCCTCCATCTCATGCAAGTACTCATATCTCTTCCAATGCTACTCGCTGCAATTTGGATGCCAAAACACCAATGCATAAAGCTACATATCCACAATCTAAAGATTGCCATGTCCACTTCCAACGACATGATCCAGCAACAACAAATCTAATCAAAAAATCCACTACATCCAATAGGTCACAAAATCCCACCAAAGCAAAAGCAAAAACTATGTGATCCCAAAGAAAAAATATGTCATGCATCTAAAAGAAAAATCCATTGTGGCATCTGAGGTTACTAATCCTCTAGCTGAGCATTCCTCTCCTCCATCTTCAAAATCCCTTTTGGGTCCTTATGTCCCACAACTTCCTACCATGATTCCTCCATCGCATCCATAGGTACCATCCCCTTCACATTCACTCTTCCCACATACCTCGCAACATGTGCCAATGTTGATCCTGACAACATCCCCCTATCCCACTCACTTTCCATCATTTTATCCGAATACTTCCAACTATCATATCCCCTA
>MU226704.1:14302-27512 GCA_018584345.1 Thuja plicata
GTGTCACTATCACTTTCCACATGTTTCTTTCCTTTCTTAGATTTATTGAGAACCAGCTGTGATCTAAAAGAAGAATCAATCCCTTGTGGATTATAGTTATCATAATTTGACATTTCAAATGCAGTGAGTGCGCCTATCAGTTTTTCCAGATTCAGATTATTGTTAGGAGTACATGTCAATTCTTGAATTGTAGAAACTCTAATAGCATATACATGAAGTAAAGTTCTTAGTACCTTGCTCATAATGGTGTTCTCATTAATAGTTCCATTAGCCCCTCTAATGGCATTTACAACTTCTTTTATTCTACCATAGTACTGAATAACATTTTCTCCTTCTTGCATTTTCATCTCATCAAACTTACCTCTTAGACTTTTTGATTTAGCTCTCAACACATTTGTGTCTCCACCATAGACAGTTGCAAGTTTGTCCCACATCTCTTTTGCATTTATGCAGTTCTTTATATCATCAAACACTGAATAGCTCAATGAGGAGGCGATCTCCAACATTGCTTGATTGTGCTTTTTCTTTTCTCTTAGTTGTACAGCTGAGAGAGGAGTAGAAGGTGGTACATAGGCACGTTCAATAAGTCACTTAGCATCATCTCCAATACCAGCCAAATGTAGTTTCATCAAGCTCTGCCATGCAGGGAAGTTATCTTTGTTCAGATTGGGAACCTCCTTCTTATACATCTTGATCTTTTCGCTCCAAGTACCTTCGAACTATTTTCAGGAGACCAAGGCTCTGATACCAATTGTTAGAATGAATTTAGAATAACTAAGAGGGGAGGGGTGAATTAGTTATCCTTAGGTCTAGATGTAGCAAATAAAACTTTATGTACTTCAGATCTACTCGGCAACAGTAGCATAAATCAACAACTTTGATCATGAAGTTTACTGTTAATTGAAATTAGCTTGTAGTAACATAACAGTAAAGCAAACCATAAGCATTCACACAAGTTGACACAAGTATTTAATGTGGAAACCCAATATGGGAAACCACCAGTAACATGCTACCAAGTTTTCACTCTTATGAAGTGATGCCCTATGAGGAGCCAACCCTATTAAAGGTTACAATAACACACTGCTAGGTGTGACCTGGTTAAAGTATTTAATCACCCTGTCAGGAGTGCCCTTGTTAGAGGACTTAGAACATTCCAATCTGAATGTCACCTTGTTAGAGGATTTATACAAATGACTGTCAAGTCAACCTTGTTAAAGGATTTAACTAATACAATGGTAAGAATGTAATCAACAGTATGTAATCTGATACATACAACTTACTTTGCAATTTAGATCCAATTACAGCTCTGATGTTAACTTACTGGATAGTCTGCATTGTCATTTCAACCTTCTGATCTGCTTGGAAATCCGTCAAGCAATCACATATGAAACTTTCTGCTTCTGCCTTTTGCCTTCTCTGCTAGATCATGCTAAATAGTAAATAAACTATGCAAACCTTTTTGCATACACATACATTCACCCACACACAATGAATAACCCCTTGAGGCTATCATATACCTTTATGTCTAGGTCAGATAAATCTTTTTGCCGCTTAAACAAGATCATAGATCTTAGGTTAGGTCAGATCCAACGGATCATCCCATCTTTGCATTACATTTACTTCTCCAAAGTAGTCTCTAATTAAATCTTGAAACCGTGCATTAATTACGGTTACCCATACATTAAATGACATGGATCAATCTTTAATTAACATTACATATCCCAATAAAATCAACTAAGTCAACTAGAGATCTCAAATCTCATCATTAATCCAATTACTGTAAGTCGGCCAACATCACTGTTTCCACTTGGCAATTTCAATGGTGCTTGGCATTGAGCATTTTTTTGCTCGTCACAAGCAACTTTACTCAGCACAAACAACTTTGCTCAGCATAAGCAACTTTTCTCGGCACAAGCCAAACTTGCTCGACACAGAACAACTAGAAAACTGTCTTAGAAAGATAAACAACAAATTACTTTGCCAGAGTGCCAACTGATCAAGTACCCTTTGAATTGCCTTAACTCAACCATTCACTTGATCTTCTTGTTAAATCTTCTTCATCAACAATAGATATGGTACTCAAACAGATAATAATAGTCTCACCAATTAAGGTTTGACATCAATGACAAAATAACAATTACTTGCAATGTCACTTTCCAACACAAAGTAGCACTGAAAGAAGAGGTGAGAGAAAAAATCCTCACCATTAATGCAAAAAAAAAGATTGAGGGGCAATGGAAGCCTCACTTGCAGATATTATCCTAGGTAAGACAATGATTGTAAACCACCAACCAGAGGAAGAATTTACACTTAGGCCAAGATAATGAATTCCAAACTTGCTTCCACCAATGCACCTCAACATCGCTAAACAACTATCTAGTAAGCTCAAGGTACCCTATAGAAACAAAATACTTACTAGAACAAGTACCTCCCCATGCCATAACATTAGGTTCCTGCAAAGAGATGCACTCCCTAGGAGCCATAATCTATGAAAGCTCCATCTGATCCCTCACTGAACCTCTCGATGGCCAATTATAAGAATTATTCCATCTATAACCAAAAACAAGACCTATATTAAAGACCTACTTATAATGATCCACCTTATCGTAGCCAACAAAAAGGAAAGAGTCATAGAGAACTTGCAAGTGTGGATGAGAGGCTAAAAGAGGAGGGTTTCCATTCCAAGAGTTACTCCAGAATAGAACCTCAGAGCCTCTATTACAAGTCCAAAAAAGGACTCTTCACCAAGTGAGAACCCGTCTTAATGGTATTCCATACCATAGAACCTATGCCCTCCAAAGGAAACCTAGAAACATTCGATGGTTTAAATCCTGGTAAATACTTATGCGATAGGATACGGGCCCAGAGTTGAGACTGAATGGAACACCAGCACCAATATAGCTTGGAAACAAGAGCTTGGCCACTCAAGATAGATGATCAAAGGCCCATGCCTCCCTCCTTGGGTTTACAAACTGTATCCCATTTTATTAGGCTCCATTTAAAGTTTTGCAAATTACCACTCCAAAGAAACAATCGTGACAGGGCATCAAACTCCTTAAGAAAATACACAGGGGCTTCCTGAGATACTTCTATAGATAGGAAGAGCTTGAATTATAGATTGTAGTAGAGTCACCCGACCATCTATAAAGAGCCATCTATGAGTCCAATGATTAACCTTTTGATGTAAGTTATCAAGAAGGTTCTGCCAGAAGAGCCTGGGTTGTCTTCCCACAATAATAGGAATGCATAGGTAAGTTTGAGGGAGAGATTCAATCTGGAATCTTAGGTTATTAACAATCCTCCCCAAAATAGGTTCTAGAGTATTGAAGAAATAAATAGAGGATTTATGCGCTTTGATTTTCTGACCTAAGGTAGCCAAATAAGTATCCAAAGTGAACCTAAAGGCTTCAACTTCTTGAATCCCAGCTCTACTAGTGAGTGCAGTATCATCTACAAACTGGAGATGGAAGAGAGTGGGAAAGCCATTTCCCCATTGCCAGTCATGTATCAAATTTCAGGAAACTTGAGATTTAATAAATCTTCCAAGGCCCTCTGCCA
The DNA here is from genome assembly GCA_018584345.1 of Thuja plicata. NCBI lineage: Eukaryota > Viridiplantae > Streptophyta > Pinopsida > Cupressales > Cupressaceae > Thuja > Thuja plicata. The sequence goes on from MU226704.1 coordinate 17,861, forward strand.
TAATAATAAACAAATAAGGAGAGAGAGGATCTCGCTAGCAAACACTCCTAGAGGCATCGAATAACTTAGAAGGTTCTCCATTTAGAAGGACAAAGAAGGAGGAAGAAGTAACAAAACTCAAAGTCCAACTCACCCACTCCAAAATGAAGCCAAATGCAAGAAGAGCTTTCCACAAAAAAAGCCCCATTTAACTCTATCATAAGCCTTAGGCATATCAAGCTTGATGAACATAGAGAACTCTTTAGAAGCACAAATAGAGTGGATGGAATCAGAGGCAATAACCAATCCATCCATAATTTTTTTTCCAACTACAAAACCCCCTTGCTCATATGAGATAACCATGGGAAGCCATATTTTAAGCCTTTCTCCAATTAACTTAGTAATAACTTTATAGACGACATTACATAAAGCAATAAGCTGAAAGAAATCTAGCTGATTAGCCCCTTTATTTTTTAGAATAAGAACAAGGAATGTAGCATTCAATGCTATGAGCATTTGTTTGTTAGAATAGGATTCTTGAACCACAGCTAATAGGTCTTGATTAATAATATCCCAAAATTCCTAGAAAAATTCTACTGGGAAGCCATCAAGCCCAGGAGCTTTTCCCTTACACATGCTAATGACCACTTCCTCCAATTCATACATATAAATCAACCTCATAAGAGAGTCATTCATCGCACTGGTCACAAGAGAGGGAACACAAGACAAGATAATATTCTCCTCATTGTTAGAAGGAGGTGAATCATCTAAAAAAAGACCAAAATAGAACCAGATAGCTTCCCTGGAAACATCTTGCAAAGAAGTCAACTACAAACCATCTGAATTAAATAGAGATGAAATGTAACTCCTATTTTGGTGGGCCTACACAGATTTATAGAAAATTTTAGTGTTCTTATCCCCTTCTTGAAGCCAATCAATCCGAGCATTCTACTTCCAATAAATTTCCCCTCTAAAATCCCACTTCTAAATCCCTAGAAGCATGAGATTACTCTCTGCCAAGAGATTCCAAAAAACCCAGATCTTGAATCTTCCTTGTAATGACTACAACGATCTTGAGTCCTCTTATTCATAGTGTGAAGATTACCAAATAAAGTCTCATTCCAATTCTCCAGCTTCCTTTTGACATACTGTAGTTTTCTAGAAAAGGAGAACATAAAAGTACCGTAAGTTGGACCACCATCTCTCCACCAATGACCCATTAAATCATGAAGGGAAGAGTCCCAAAGACACATAAACTAGAACTTAAAAGGAGGACTCTTAATAATATCAACACAACTAGTTGAGAGCTTAATAGGCCAGTGATCATAACCCCTCTAATCCATGATTTCAGAAGAGAGAGATATTACCACTATTCCAAAAGTAGGAAACCAAAAATTTATCCAAGCGTTACGAGATGACATCTTCCCCAACCCTTCAATTATTCCACATAAAGAGCCTATTAACTGGCTTGAAATAAAAAAGATGTTAAAGATCTATATTTCGACAAAGAAGCTAAGAAGAAGGCCCCAAATGAGCTAGCCCACCTCTTTTCTCCTCCAAACTTAAAACTGAATTGAAATCCCCTGCTAAAATCCAAGGCAAGAAATGATGAAAAATTCTAACATACCTTATACGAGTCCAACTCCTTATCTTTCCAGGGAGATCAACACGAGCATGCACATTAGTGACCAAAATCATCTCACCCATTTACAGACTAGAGGAAACTATTGAAAGAGCCAAGTAAAAAGACATCCACCAAAGAGGGGTGATTTTTCTAGGGTTCTAATAAATAGCCATGTCACCAGAGCTCTCTTGAGAGCTAATACATTGAAATTGACCAATATACCAAATATTGGAGGCACATCAGAATATGGAATCCACTGAAAGCTTAGTCTCTTGAATACAAAGAGTGTTCAAAGAGTGATCAACCACCAACTCATGAATAGATTTTTTTTCTGGGGATGCTATTGAACCCCCTAAAATTCCATGAGATAATAATCATTGAGCAGATTGGGGAAAGTGATCTTCCATGGGCTTGATAACCCCTGACTCTACACCAGTAAATCCCCTGTAAGCTTAATTTTCTCTTGATCCCTTTTGCGGCCACTTCTTGAAGGAGTAGCAAAAGAGACTTTATTACATGGTCTTTGAATCAAGCCTAATGCAAGAGGAGACCCCTTTCCCTTACTAGATGAAAACACATCTTTAACCTAATTTTCCAAGAGAATATCATTGTCTTGTGGTACAGGGGAAACCACAGGGGCACCAGACTCAGGGCCAGTATAGGTCTCAATCATCTGCTGAACATCTGTATCCTAGTTCACAACATATGAATTCTGGATAGGAATCCCCCCATATGTTCCTTTTACACCAGATAAAACAACTGGAGAAATAATTTCCTCTAAGGTCATATTATCCAACACTTTAAATCGATTACAACCTGCATCTGATTTCCGATCTAAAAATGATCTCTTCTGTCATCTCCCCTTAGCTCAGTTGTGAGTAGAAATAAAGCCATCCTTATTAGGTCCTACTACATTTTCTGGGGCTTTCCCCTTTTTTGCAGTATCCATCTGAGCTTTCCCTATCCCTTCATTATTATTCCGAGCTTTCCCTTTTCTTCCATTATCAGTATGAGCTTTCCTCCTACCAACATTATCCATCTTTAGGTTTGAGGAAGAAGAAGACCCACCAGAACCCCCACCATGCCCCTTCAAAGCCTTAGGGCATAGACACTGCAAGTGCCCATACTCATGGCATATTCGACAGTGAAAAGGTAAGGATTCATAGTCTAACTGTTGTACACATGAAGAAGATCCAAGGCAAATTTCTAAAGAGTTTAGCAATGGGTTATTCAAATCAATTTCAACACAAATGCAGGCATAAGAAATAACCTTTTTTTTTTGAGGGATTGATGTGTGATTGTGTGGTCGTATTCCCAAGCAAAGAATCTATCTGGCACAGGATGTCTTCTATGCAAAACTCTAGAGGAAGTATTGGCATGCGAACCCACACAAGAACCCTTGATGGGAGATCCTCTGCAAAATTGAACCTTGCATGCTAAGGTTTGACAAACAACCCCACATGATTGTAACAATATGGTCCACCCTCAAAAACTCGATCACAACATGCAAGAGAACACCACCGAGAAATAGCTATTCCCTGCCAACTTAATATCTATACCACCTTCCACTTTCCATGAACGATGGATCCAAGATTCAAGAGATGACAAAGAAATTTAGATCCCAAGAAACTTCCAGATCAAAGCATGCTTAGTCCAATACTCCACATCTTCCATAACTGCCTCTAGAGGAATAACAAGGACATGTAAATCTTGACTATGTGGAAGACAAACATTAACATTTTTTTAACTTCGAGCTCTATCCTACATAGAATGAATCCTTCGAATGCGAATGTATCCTAGGAGAAGATCCATCAGAATCCATAACCCCAGTGACTACCAAACTATTGGTAGCCCGACATGCAACCATTAGAGTTTCGAGGAGATGATCTCTGCCAAAAATCCACCATAAAAAAAAACCCACGCCAAATATCTGGCATGCAGCAAAACCCAAACACCTCATTGAGCACTAAATTTACTCCCCCAACACCTGCCAAAGCCTCCACAGAGCACACACAAACAAAAGAAAAAACCCTGCTAGAACCCGTCACTAACCGCCACAGAACACGCAAACAAGAGAAGAAAAATTGTGCAGGAAACCCACACCTCGCACCCTCAACGCCCTGCCCATAGCCATGGGGAAGGAAAAGAAAATGACGGCAGGAATGAAAAGAAAATGGCGGCTAGGGCAAGCCCTAGCCACTGCAGAACAGACGCGCTCCGCTGCACATCATTTTTCCCCTCTCAACAATAGATCTATTCTAACGATTAAAATAATACGTTATTTATATAATTTAATAATATTACAATTTATCAATATAATAATTATAATAATAATATAATTTAATAATCATATGATATAAATATAAATCATTATTTATTAATAAAATTAGATATAAAACAATAACATAATTGAATGATATAATAATAATATAATGTATTAATAATATTATTATAATATAAAATATAATACAAGAACACTAATATAAAATAATAAATAATAAAAACAATTCTATAATTCATCAATATTATTATATTAGTATTATTTAATTCTTGTTATTGCATTATTGTTGTTGTTATATTTACAATTTTAAGTTATAAATATATAATAAAAAAAGACTCTTGTATCTAAAAAATAAAAAATATGAATTAAAATAGAGTAAAAAAATTATAATATTTGAAAAAAAATTGAAGATACATATGAAAATAAAATTAAGTCACACATGTAAAATTTAAATCTAACATTTTAAATCCTAACTAAACAATAATTTGAACTAAACTCTACGTCTACCCATAACCCTAATCTTAAGCGAATATTAACCTAAAATGAAGTCTACATCTATCCTTAATAATAAGTTAATCTTAATGGTGAGCCTAAGTGACCAATAACCCTACTCAAATCATATAATAAGAATTTTAAGTTACTAAAAATTAATTATCAATGTTTAATTTTAAAAATAATATTGGAGGTAGAATTGTAAATTTATGTATTTCTTTGTTCATTCCAAATAATTCCAAATAATTCTAGGCATGTTTACCAAATAATATTATATTTTTTTAATGTCTTTGAGTATGTATTGTCATGGTTTAAGCACTTCATTGGTAAAGCAACCATTGATATTCAATTCCTTGCTGGACTACTATGCACAAGCCTTGTGCATTTGCTGAGCCATTAAGCTCGCAAAATTGAACAAGTGATGTGTGTGGATGAGGTCCCTCATTTGTGGCCTCACTGGTTCATAGCTTTGGGTCAAAAGAATTTCACGTGGAGCCAAAGGGCGTAACATTCCAGCATCACTAGTCACATTAAAATTTTTGCTAGGTATTATTTTTGTTTTAAATATTACATTTTGTTATGTAAATTCTTGTACATCCTATGTGTGTCTATCCTCTTTCTAAACTGCTTTTCTCTATGTACATTGGTGCCTCTACTCAATATATTTGTTTTGGGATCGTAACATGGAATTGAAGCATACTATTAGATTTTGTATTGGAAGTTCTTCATTTCAATTTATGAAGAAGTGTTGATGATTTTTTTGCAAGATTTCATGATGATATTCAAGTTGGACCTTAGAAACACCTTGTCTTGTATAGTTGGAATTATAGCATAATAATTCACTTAATATACATAATGTCATTCTTATATTTGCAATAGTACTTCATTTAATAGCTATAAAAATATATTTAAATTTTTCCTTTAATTTTCTACCAGCCTAGCCCTTGAACCTCCTATAGATACAAGTGCTAGTTTTCATTCTATCATCTATAATAAGATTACTTCTTTTCTTTCCTTGCCTAGATTTTAGAATATTTCTCTAGTATATATATATATCTTGTAAGAGATGTTCCCTTTTCCCCAATTATTTCCTAGATTATAGGAGGTCATTTCTTATGGATATCTCTTCTAAGGGATATTTTCATTTCTAGGGATAAGGTTACAACTTGCTTATTATATGTAAGTGCTTGCATGGAGTTGCATGCCTATTTTCTAGAGAGAAATTGCTATTCTAAATGGCTCATCTATGGCTATATATTTCTAATTCTTTCATAACTTGAGAAATGGATTCCCACTATTTGTGCAATTCTAAGTGTCTCTTTGATTTTTTTTTTGCAACTTTGTGTCCTCATTCAATTATTGATTCATGGCTGATTTGATACTTCTAAAATTAAATGACACCACCACTTGTCAATTGGACACATAATTATGTCATGTCAATGTTCAAACTTACACAAACATTCATACACTAATAATTACAATCACTATATATATATGTACTCAAATTTAACTCTACAAAGAATTCAAGTCTCACATCCTTGAACATGAAGCAATCTTAGTACTTGTCACAATGAAAGTATTAAATTTTAGATCATTTTCAAGCCTATATTAGGAAGCATATGAATTAATAACTATCAATACTATCATATTTTTCACCTTCTAATTTGAATCTAGATACCCATAAAGTCACGTCCTAAATCTCAAGCTACTGTAAGAATTAAGATAAGTATAAGATCCTTTATCTACTCACCTAAGTGGAAACCCATATAATATATTATGTAATACACTAAAAATTCTCTCTAACATTCATAATTTAAATTATAATATAGTATGCAAAAGTTATGACCTTTTATGAATGTTTGTAGTGCCTACTTGTTGAAAATATTGTCATTGATGTCAAGGGTCGATTGGAAGCTGTCATTTATAAGAAGATAATATTTATCATAGATGACAAATGACATCTTTGTCATTTCTATATTTAATGTCAAAGGAAGAATGGACAAGGCTAACACATTGATATGTAAAATACCAAAAAATACGGAAGCACTATATTACATCTATAGTGATAATCCTATAAAGAATGAGATGATAGTAACCTTTACACTAGATATGCATGACATATAAGTCATTTGAAAAATGGCTTTATGAAGATATTAAGTGAAGGATTTTTATTACGCTGTAGGCATTTCTATTTTGGAAAGCCCCGGCCTGCTTTGTGCGATGGACTTTGAAAGTGGTGCAGAGGCCAATGACTACCATTGAAATCATCGCCACCGTTCATCATTTTCCACTTTACATTGGGGCATAGAAAAGCTCATTTTATCCACCATGTGAAACATGTGAAGGGTTCCTTCTAGCAGTACACCTTCTAGCAGTACACCTGCGTTGAGAAAACGAATGAGCTCGGTCTACAACTGGGCTCCTTGGTTTGTGCGCCGGTGAGATGTGGCTCCGAATCCGGTGGTGACTCCATGGATGTTTGCATCCAATGCATTAGTCTTAGTGTGGTCAGAAGAATACAATTCTGAAGTGATTTCTCTATGAAAAAGACCATCCATGATGGGTTTCATCTTTATATTTCTCTCGCATTTATTAATGTGGTCTTAGACACATGGAAAAGCTAGTTATGATTATGATTGGAAACTCATAAATCTGTCAGGAACTTCATTATCATTTTTATAGTTACTCCAAGTACCCGTACCAAGGAGTGTTCCATAATGCAATAAAGGATAGAAGTTTTTTCTTTGTAAGAATAGAGGAGGAGCTGTATTTTCCATACAAGACACATGATGGTATTGTCTGTCCGACATCCTTTAACAAGTGGGTTGTGTGGATCGCAAACAATATTCAATTCTTGCTAGCAGCGTGAGAAATTTTTTTAGCCTTCGTTAATCAATTGAAATTGACTTTATTTTTATGACCATTCGAATCTAGTCTACTTAGTAGAGACTACTGATGACCCTACATGGTGTAAATTAAAATCCTAATGCTTTTATGTGGACAAGCTTTTTATGGAGACCTGATGCACTTGTATTAACATGCCACGACATGAGTTCTATTGTAACAAAGAACACTTGGTATGGATAAATTTATTTTAAAAATCAACAGTGAAAACCTTACATTTTGAAGTGAAAGACATGAGTTTAGTGATCGAGTAAAACTGCAGCTTTAACAACCAATTTGAGCTCTCCTCCACTCAGGACTTGGCAGCCTCTGCATCCTACTTTACTCATACCTTGGGCCTTCTAGCAATGGCTCCAACATCTACAATTGTGAGGGATTTGCCTTCAATGCAGACTTCATTAGAATTCAAGTAGGAATGCAACATGTTCTTTACTTCTTCCAGGTGGTTCCCTTCCATGGCCTTGGTTGCATGGCCCCAATTCAGGGGATCTGAGGATGCCATTGATGACATTATTTTTCCATTAGTACACTTAGTGAAAAACATTGACAGAGATCACCGACAGATTACAAGCATTACCGACGAACAACAAGCATACCCGACAGAACACATAGGTCATAAAAATTGCTAAGTATAGAATCGTCAAGCATCACCGGCGACCACAAGCATCACCAGCGACACAGTTTTCAGAACTAACCCAACATGAATAGAAAAGGCATACCCGATGACAAGTTCAAAAAAGGAACACTGACGACCAAGAAAACTGACCGTCAGAACCAACAGTCAGTTAAAGAACCCACAAATCGTGGATCTAATTTTTACACGACGGATAAAACAATGTAATTCTATTTATAGAGTTTTTATTTGTTTTAAATCATAACTTGAGGGTCAAGCAAGATTTATATAAATGTTTTAATGCATCCTAATGGATCTAAAACATATCTAACTAAAGATCAAGGTCAAGTTATAAACCTTGGATCTAGAGTTAACTTGCGATGCATGATTCAAGAATTGAACCTAATTTAGTATAAATAGATGTTCAAACTCAATTGTGAGTTATGAATTTATTGTTGTTGATAGCCGCGAAGAACATCTAAGGAGCAGAAGGTAGAATTCATGCAAAGGTCAAAAACTAAATACATCAGTTATCATGAACACACAGAGGCTACCGATAAGCAGATAAAGGTATTATTCAATCATGGAAGGATGATTACTAATATGTATGAAGCTTTATAGGATCTATCATTAGCAATTGAAGATTGCATTTATCATCAGATCAAAGACTTATATAGTTGCATTCTAACAAGTGCATCACATCTAAAATCCTTTTGCAGAAGGTGGACTTAACCGTTCTTTACAAATCTCTTAACAAAGTGCACATTTAATAGTGTTGCAAAAGCTTCAAACACAGTAGATCTTAACAGGTCTCCACTGTAATACTCCTAATAGGGTAGGTCATCAGAAGTGACCAATTTTAAGCCTTAACCGACCCCTTTTTATCTGCAAATAATGAAGTCTCGTGGGTAACAATCTCCACCGCAGTTTTTACTTCCTAACAAGAGTTTTCTACGATATCATATCTTGTGTTATGTGTTATCCATTTTCATGAATGTTCTATTATGGTTACATACTAAAATAAATTATGATATGATTTCATATGCATAAAGAAAGATGAACAGTTAGATAAGATAATTTACAAACTGATGATCAAGCGTTAATGGGCTAACCAAGAAAAATTTTAGAGGTACTGATTCACCCCTCCCCTCTCAGTACATCATCTCAATATAATTCCAATAATTGGTATCAGAGCTTCATCTCTCTCTTGAAAAGCTTAAAGACTTGAGAGAAAAGATCAGAGCAATGGACAAGTTCAGACTGGACATGACTATTGAGAATGAACAGTTACAGATGCAAATAAACTATGAACAGTATAAGAAGGCAAAAATAAAGCTAAGGCAAATTCTTGATGAAAGAAAGATTATGGCAACCAGGCTGAATGAGAAAGACTACAAAGAATTGGAAATAATAGATTACTTTGAAACAAAAGAATCATCATTGAGCAAAGCTTTAGAGTCATCAGTTGAAGAAATTACAAGTATGCAAGAGATCAATCAACATCTGACAGACCAAATCAAGATGCTGCAAATTGGTCAAGAAACTCAAATGGTAAAAATGATTGATGTCATGAATGATGCAAGAAAAGCTGAAAATGAAAGAACACTAGCCATTGATGATAGCAGGAAAATCATAGAGAAACTACAAGAGAAAGAATCAGAGATTCAAAGACTCACTGAGCATCACCATGAGGTTACCAACCAGATTATTCTTATGAGTCAAGAAGCAAACAGATTAAATACAAAACTCATTGAAAGAA
>MU226704.1:33033-45730 GCA_018584345.1 Thuja plicata
AAGGAAGAAGTATACACAGGTGTACATACTAATACACTCAGTATGTTGCACATATCATGTTTTTGATACTAATGTCAAAGGAGGAGATTGATGACATTATTTTTCCATTAGTACACTTAGTGAAAAATATTGACAGAGATCACCGACAGATTACAAGCATTACTGATGAACAACAAGCATACCTGACAGAACACATAGGTAATGAAAATTGCTAAGTCCAGAATCGTCAAGCATCACTAGTGACCAAAAGCATCATCAGTGACCACAAGAATCACCAGCGAAACAATTTTCAGAACTAACCTAACATGAACAGAAAAGACATACTCAATGACAAGTTCAAAAAAGGAACACCGACGACCAAGAAAACCGACTGTCAGAACCGACAGTCAGTTAAAGAACCCGCAAATCATGGATCTAATTTTTACACGACGGATAGAACAATGTAATTCTATTTATAGAGTTTTTATTTGTTTTAAATCATAACTTGAGGGTCAAGCAAGCTTTATGTAAATGTTTTAATGCATCCTAATAGATCTAAAACATATATAACTAAAGATCAAGGTCAAGTTGTAAACCTTGGATCTAGAGTTAACTTGTGATGCATGATTCAAGAATTGAACCTAATTTAGTATAAATAGATGTTCAAACTCAATTGTGAGTTATGAATTCATTGTTGTTGATAGCCACGAAGAGCATCTAAGGAGCAAAAGGCATAATTCATGCAAAGGTTAGAAACTGAATACATCAGTTATCAAGAACACACAGAGGCTACCGATAAGCAGATAAAGGTATTATTCAATCATGGAAGGATGATTACTAATATGTATAAAGCTTTATAGGATAAGTCATTAGTAATTGAATATTGAATATATCATCAGATCAAAGACTTATTTAGTTGCATTCTAACAAGTACATCACATCTAAAATCCTTTTGTAGAAGGTGAACTTAACCGTTCTTTACAAATCTCTTAACAGAGTGCACACTTAACAGTGTTGCAAAAGCTTCAAATGAAGTACATCTTAACAGGTCTCCATTGTAATACTCCTAATAGGGTAGGTCATCAGAAGTGACCAATTGTAAGCCTTAACCGACCCCTTCTTTTCTACAGATAGTGAAGTCTTGTGGGTAACAATCCCCACCGTTGTTTTTACTTCCTAATAGAAGTTTTCTGTGATATCATATCTTGTGTTATGTGTTATCCATTTTCATGAATGTTCTGTTATGGTTACATACTAAAAGAAATTATGATATGATTGCATATGCATAAAGAAAGATGAACAGTTAGATAAGATAATTTACAAATTGATGATCAAAGGTTAATGGGCTAACCAAGAAAAGTTTTAGAGGTACTGATTCACCCCTCCCCTCTCAGTACATCATCTCAATATAATTCCAATAGCCATGAACAAATCACTCTTCACTAGAGGAGGAAGACCAGTTGAACCATCTTGCTACATTATTGTTGTTCCTGCAACCATTTTTTCTCTCTAGATGGGTTTCTATTATCTCTTTATACACAAATGTGGAGGCAATTGAAGATGGAAGTGGACTTGCAAAGCAGGGGATGCCCTGATTGTGGTATTATATTTGCTTCTCTCTAGGTGGGTATTCCCTATCTATGCCCAAAATGTGGAAGAAATTGAAGATAAGAGTGGAGTGGCAGAGCAAAAGTTTTGATAGTGGTAATCTAGGCTGGTATTACCAATCTATGGTGGGTATTACCAATCTATACTCAAATGTGGAAGCAATTGAAGATGTAGAGCAGGAGATGCTCTAATTGTGGTAATATACTTGCTTCTCTCTAGGTGGGTAATACCTCTCTACCCCAAATGTGGAAGCAATTGAAAAAGGGAGCGGAGTTGTAGAGCAGAGGATAGTTTAATGGTGGTATATACTTGTTTCTTTCTAGATAGGTATTACCAATCTGTACCCTCTAGATAGGTATTACCAATCTATACCCAAATGAGGTAGCAATTGAAGATGGGAGTGGAGTTGGAGAGCAGGGATGCTTTGATGGTGGGACTATTTCCACCATAAACCATTTACTGATAGGATTGAATGGATAGAGAAGAGAAGAATTTTTTTTTTATCTCTACTAGCAGTCCAGTAGTTCTCAAAAATGCAAAATCTCATTTAATGGTGAAAGACAAATATGATAGCGAACACAACTTGATAAGAAAGATGGGGAAGTATGGAGATAGGTAATTAGGTTTTAGATTCAGAAATACTTTCCGCTGAATGTATGGCTTAAATGCCAATTTGGGGGAGCAATGTTCCATGATGAGGAGGCCCTCCTGTCACTGCCAGTCACTCAGGAATGGTAGATCCTAGCCAACAAGTACTATGTTCTTATACCAATTTTGGCCTCAATTTCTAGACATTGGCATCCACCTTGTTCGAGCACCTTTTATGCTCAACTTCACAATGCCCCCTGCACCCGCCACATTTGCCACTAGCACCAAGTTGAAATACTGGAATCCATTGATTGTGAACCTCACACCCCATTTCCTCACACAATGGACCCTGCAACCACCGAAATAAACATACAATTTAGGCATTCATTGTTACTGATGAGGCACACTTAAGCCCTTTTCTTATGCATTTTAGGAATTTATAGCTATTTTTGAGGCACATTTAAGCCCTTTTCGTACACATATTAGCTATTGGGTATTGTTGTTTACTTACATTCTATGCTGAACACGGACAATGTTGGCCCTTAAATTTGTGAACTTGAGGGAAATGCCATGGAGATTACCATCACATCTTCAATAAACCCACCACCATTCAGAGGTGAGATGTTGGTTTCTGCACCAATTACCACATGTGTCATCATAATGCCTAATACACCATTTCCATAAGCCAGATGGGCATATTCTGATCTTGAAACTCCCACTTTCATCGACTGTTGTAAGCCATAATAATAATAATGCTGCATGAAACGCACTGATAGATGCATAGTATGCTTTGTGGTCAGTTGCATTGGGAATCCATATTTTTCTCCTACCATTCAGCAACCGTCAACAGTGGCCAATATCAGGCCAACAAGTTTCTCTTACTGTATGCCTCTCTCTTTCGATTCCCACAGCTTTCTAAAGGTGAGGGTTAGTAGCAAAGATTTCACAAATGAATGCAAATCAAGTATATAATGACTACTAAATGAATAACAGAAACATGAGCAATAAAATGTACAAGAAAGAGAGAGGAAGACAAATAAATGCAAACCCCATGATGCTTGAAGCTTCTATTGTTTCTCTCTACTCCTTCCGAAATGCTATTCTTGATGCTCAGTATTGGCAGGGTAGCGTCTATGACTTGAGAAGCTTCAAGAATTTGACAATTGAAATGTGTGTGTGTGGTCGCAAGATGGCTTGAATGCTAGAACCAAACTGATGGAGTAATGACGCACGAGAGCTTGAAATCCTGGACCCTTCAAATGGTTATGAAGGGTTTATTATATAGGATTTGGTGATGATATGAACGGTTGAGATCAATCCCATAGATGGGGAGATGAACGGTTGAGATCAAAAGGAACAGGAGAGGTCCTCAGTAAACTCCACCTCTTTATTTGGTAAAAAGGAGATAGAGTTTGGTTAACTGAAGAGCTAATATGAGTTGCCCTTTTGAACTGAAGAGGTGGGTGAAGTTACCCATGTAGACTGGAGAGATGGGTGGAGTAACCCACGTGATCTAATTGGAGTTATCTCTTTGAAGATAAATGAATATTTAATTCATTTATTTAATAATTGTTTTCAACATGTGAGATTTAAGAATTCTTTTTGATTAAGAATTGCATTATTTGATGAAATTAAATTAATTTAATTGGAATTAATTCAATTGGAAGAATATAATTAGTAAATTTAAATATTTGAATTTAAACTATAGGAAATTGAGTTTAATTAATTAATATTAATGATAATTAATCAATTAAAGCTAATTAATTAAATAAAATTAATTAATTAATTAATTTTGGGAATTTGATTAGATGATTTGGGGAATGAATTTAGAGGAAAATAGATGATTAATTAATGACTAGAAAACCATTAATTAATAGATGAAAATTAGTGTTTTTAATGCAAAGTCGCAAGCCTGTCCATTTTCGGGTGTCTACATTTGCCCCTCTTTGATGCGATGTGACTTGTTGTAGTGTGTCAAAGAATTTTCAGATTTGATCCTGCCCTAGCTTGCCCTAGTGATAGCAAGTGGACTATATGCCCCCTCAACAAATTAAGCATAGAAAATGCGTTAGATGAGCATTAATTTGTTGAAAAAAGTGAATCACTATATGATGATGATGAATGCATTCCTATGTTAGCTATGATGTTATTGATGATGGATGCATTAATAATATGATCTACTATGCACATTTTTTGGTTTTTTCTTATGCAATAAATGAATGCAATCTACCATGCACAAAATTTTTGACTAATGCATGTGTTAGTTTGAAAGAAGTTAATTTGGAAAGATGTTTTCTAAGATTGATCTATTTAGACATGGAATGATAGAAAGGATTCTTTTTCTTTTTTTTGATAGATATGATTTGATAGAAAGGATGAGTGTCCCAAGTCGCTGCCCCTATTTCCAATATTTGTCATCATTACATCTCCTTTTGTATTTTCTGATATTCTGAAAGAGCGTCGAATGATCCAGGTCACATACCACCTGGATACCGCCACGACCTCTTGATAGCGGAAGGAGTAGAGAGATTGAATAGAAGGAGACCCATAGTGCACCCAAATATTGACCATCTGGATTCAACTATGTTCCCTGTTTGAAAAAAAAGAGAGCCAAGAGCACCCAGATATTGACCATCTGGATACCACTTGTCCTCTGAATTAATCTAAAATAAAGAAACCAAGATAGAACTCCTATGCATCCAAAGTCCATCTAGATAACACTATGAGCTCTTGATTTATGAAAAAGGGAAAGCCAAGCAAACAAGATAGAACTCCTACGCCCCTATAGTCCATCTGGATAGCATCATGAGCTCTTGTTTGCAACATAAAGGGAAAGACCATAGAAACCAAGATAGAACTCCAAATCAACTCAGAGTCCATCTGAATATTGCTGCGAGCTCTTGATTCTATAAAGCAAACAAGCAAAATAATAGAGAAGGAATGTCCAATTCTTTCCCAAGTTTAAGCTCAGATCGTGGAACTGCGCGGCTACCATATAAGTGACAACGCCTACTGCATTTATCCTAAATCATCATGGCCCTGAAATTGAAGTGAACATTCAATAGATAGCAATCAAAGAAAATAAGTCATGATCTATCATAGCTACTCTCCTCACATGGTGGATCCTGGAGTAGCGTAAGAACATAACCCCAAAATATAGACTGACATTTGACTGACTTGACTAACCTAGTCAACATTTTTTGTGTGGTTCCTTGATGCAGTTGGATTCTCATGATTGGCTCAAACTCTTTGGATAGGCTTGATTGGCTTGATTGGGTTGATCACATTGGTAGCGGATTGAGCTGTGTCAGATGGGCCAGATGCGTGTTTGCAAAGCTCATGATTTTGACAATATTGATTGATAGATTTGATTGCTCTGATCGTATTGGCAGCTGATCAAGCTGTGTCAAATGTGCCCAATGCTTGTTTGCAAAGCTCATGATTGTGACAATTTTGATTGATAGATTTTGATTTGATCAATTTGGCAGCTAATCAAGCTGTGTCAGATGGGCCTAATGCTGATTTGCAAAGCTGATGATTGTGACAATTTGATTGACTGGGTGTGCTTGCCCCTTGCTTTCTTAATGACCAAGTTGGTTTTATTTCTTTGGGATTTTGCAATTTTTTGATTGTTTTTGATGAAGATTGATTTTCTCTTGAATTTTGATCTTTTTAGGATTTTTTAGAACTTTTGGAATCGCCCCCTAGTCTGGTGGACCAGTATTAACCATGGGTAAGTGCTTGGTGCTCAGAGGGGATTGTGCTTTTGGATATTGCTTGGAATAGTCAGTCTCTTATTTTGAAGTGTGCTCAAGCTTTTGGAGCTCATTGATGGTGAAGCTGGATTTGAACACTTGGTGCCTGTTTGCTAGGTTTTCACCAAGGTACCTACTCAATAGTGCCTGATTGCCAGGTTTTCACTGAGAGAGTGATTTTGGTTTCTCTTTACTTTTTTTCTTTTTTGCTTTTTTTGATTGTCACCAAGGTGCCTGATTGCCAGGTTTTTACCAAGGTAACTTTTGTATTTTTTTGATTTTTTTTTGGTATTTTTTGGATATGTAGATAAATGCCTTAACCATAGAGACCTTTAAGGGTAGAACCTCTTCAGGTGCATGTTGTTGATGTAGCCGGGAAGCTAATCTCCTTCTAGAGTTTCTAGTATGAATGCCCCACTCTGAGTAGAGTTGACACTAACAAAAGGTCCTAGGCAGTTAGGCTCGAACTTACCAGGTTTGACTCGCTCCGCTTGATTCTTCTGATTTTCCATGAGGACAAGGTCTCCTACCTCAAATTTTCATGGCTTCACCTTCTTGTGATAGTTCCTTCTAAGGTGATTCTGATAGCCTTGTAAGTGGTCGAAGGCATGCTACCTTTGGTCATCTAGTAACTCTAGTTCACTAAGCCTCACCACTCTATAGTCTTCGTCTGAAACCAGGTTATTTAATGATATCCTCAGAGATGGGATTTCCACTTTGAGGGGTAATACCGCCTCTATTCCATAGACTAGGGAGAAAGGAGTTTCTCCTGTTGGTGTTCTCACACTAGTTCTGTATGCCCATAATGCGGGACTAAGCTGTAGATGCCAGTCTCGCCCTGATGCGTTTACTGTTTTCTTCAGAATCTTCAAGATTGGTTTATTTGTCGCTTCGGCTTGTCCATTTCCTTGAGGGTAGTAAAATCAGGAGAAACCTTATTTGATGCGAAACTATTCACATAGGTCTTCAACATCCTTGTTCTGGAAAGGGGTACCATGATCTGTCAGGATTGTTTGGGGGATCCCATATCGACAGATGATGTGGTTAAGTATGAACATAGCTATTTTCTTTCTAGTGATGTAAGTGAGGGGAATTTCTTCCACCCACTTGGTGAAGTACTCCATTGCTGCTATGATGTACTTGTGCCTGTTTTCTGAGGAAGGTGTGATTTTGCCTACCAGGTCAAATCCCCAAATTGAAAATGGTAACGGTGATGTGATGGGATTTAGTTCCTGGGCCGGTGCATGGATGAGGTATCCCTGAATTTGGCACTGTCTACACCTTTGAACATGCTTGTGTGCATCTATCTCTATTGTTGGCCAATAGTATCCCATGTGGATTATTTTCTTAGCTAAGCTGTTGCCACCTCCGTGGGTTCCACATATTCCTTCATGTACCTCATACAAAGCTTTCTGGGATTCCATGGAAGTGAGACATCGTAGTAATGTTGCATCAAGACTTCATTTGTATAGAGTAGTAGAGAGGATTGTATACCTAGAGGCTTGGTGGATGAGGGCTTTTCTCTGGTTCCTAGACAAGTTTGGGGGTAAGACATTGTTTTGGAGATATTTATAGACCTCTTGGTACCATGGGGATTCAGGACCAAGAAGGACACACGCAGATTCTATGATAGATGCTTGATGTGAGGGCACCAAGAGTTTCTCCACTAGGAAATGGAACTTGTTATCGTTACCTGGCATATCAATCAGTGGTGCTATGGTAGCCATCGCATCTACCGCTTTGTTCTGTGCTCTGGGGACTTGCTTGAAGAGAATGTAATGAAACTTAGTGCGCAGTTATTCCATCTGTGCTCTGTAAGGTATGAGCTTCTCATCTTTGGTCATGTAATCATTGTTAAATTGACTAATGACCAACTGCGAATCACCAAAGACTTTCAGATTCTTGATTCTCCATTGAATGGCTATTTTTAGATTGATGACCAACGCTTCATATTCTGCTATATTGTTGGTGCATTGGAAGTTAAGTCTAAAAGACTTTGGAATTGTATCATGATCTGGAGTGATAAGAACTATCCCTTCCCCCACACCGTGGTTTGTACACGATCCATCAAAATAAAGTTTCCATATCTCGATCGCCGGTTGTAGTGTCATGATAGATTCGTCAGGAAAATTAGAGATAATAGGCTGCTGGTCTTGAATCGGTGTCTCTGCTAGTCGATCGGTGATCACTTGTCCCTTGATAGCCTTTCTGTCTACATACTCAATGTCAAACTCGCTTAAGATCATTACCCACTTGGCCAGTCGTCTAGTGAGCACTACCTTTCTTAATAGGTACTTGAGAGGATCAATATGTGCAACCAATTTCATTTGGTGACTCAACATGTAGTGTCTTAGCTTTTGGGAAGCGAACACAACTGCCAAGCATGACTTCTCAATTGGTGTGTAGTTTAGCTCATATCCAACCAAAGTCCTGCTTAGATAGTAGACGACCCTCTCCTTTCCTGTATCATCATGTTGCACCAAAAGGACCCCTAACGCTGATTTCGTCGCTAATATATATAGAAGCAATGGTCTATCTTGTACTGGTGGTACCAATATAGGAGACTTAAGAAGGTAGTCTTTGAATATCTGAAATGCCTGTTCACATTGCTCTGTCCATATGAACTTGATGTCTTTATGCAATAGATGTTGGAATGGGTGGCACTTGTATGCCAGTTGAGCTATGAAGCATCTTATCAATTGGAGCCTTCCTTGTAACCCTCTTAGTTGTCTCAGGTTTGATGGTGGAGGAATCTCTAATATTGCTTTGACCTTTGCTGGTTCCACTTCGATTCCTCTGTGTGATACTATGAATCCTAGTAATTTTTCCACTGTGACACCGAATGCACACTTTTTTGGATTTAGTTGAACTTTGAATTCCTCCATTCTATCAAAGATGGGTCCCAAAACCTATAGATGATCCTTTCAAAGTATGGAATTTTCTAGTATGTGATCGACATAATCTTCCATTGTCTTGTGGATGAGATCATGAAATATGGTTGTCATTGCCCTCTGATATGTTGCTCCAGCGTTCTTTAGACCAAATGGCATGACATTCCAACAATATGTTCCCCAAGGGCATGTGAAAGCTATTTTGTGTTGGTCCTCTGGCGCTATCCTTATTTGGTTGTAACCTAAGAAGCCATCCATAAGTGACAACATTTCATGCCCTGCAGTTAGGTCCACTATCATATCGATGTTTGGTAAAGGAAAGTCATCTTTGGGGCATGCTATATTGAGATCCCAGAAGTCTGTGCAAATTTGAATCTGACCACTGTGCTTCATAACAGGTACCAGATTAGATATCCAATCCACATATGGTATTGGTCTAATGAATTTAGCATCCAAAATCTTTTTTAGTTTGGCCTTGACTAGCAATGCAACATGAGGATGCATCTTTCTTAGCTTCTGTTTGACATGTTTAGCGTTGGGTAGCAATGGGAGATGATGTAATACTAACTCCAGATCCAACCCTGGCATATCTGAGTAGGACCATGTGAAATTGATCATCCTTGCCTTGAAGAAACTGATGAATTGTTCTCTCTCCTCAGGGGTGAGAGATTTGGCCAAGTAGATGTTCTTCGGGTTCTTGTCATCCCCCAAGTTGATTTCCTCTGTCTCTTCGGCCAGTAGTGCCGATTTCTCCTCTGTTAAGGGGAGGAGTTCTCTCTTTCCATCTTCTAGCGCCTCAGAGAGGTTTTCACTAGAAGATACATCTTCTTTTAGCTTTTTACTCTTTTGTTCTTTTTTCTTTTATGGACTGGAAAGAGGAACTTCCTCCCCGAAGTATGCTGCTCTGTCTAGGTTGATAGAGAATCCTGCCTTGTGATCTCCTAATGGAATGCCTTCCCTTAGTCCCATGAAATGAGCTATTGCCTCGTCATTTTCAAAAACATCAAGATCAAGTGGCCCTTGTTGATCCCACTCTATAAGCTCTGGGTGTACAAGATAGACACTTTCAACACTGTTTGGCTTTGGTTGACTGAACGGGACTACTATTATGGTGCCTACAAAATTGGACTGTGATGAGGACGCACCACTTGAGGTCTGATGAATGATATGTTTGTCTATACAGGGTTTTTCGGTAATGGTCAGTTGTTCAAACATGTCTGCTAGGTTTATGATAATATCGACTTGAGGGGAAAAATAAGGGATTGAGGGTTTAGAGTCGTGGAGGGATCTCCACTCATACTCATGGGAGTCTGTCTCAATGGAATGTTCGTCTGATGTCTCACTTCCTTGGTTATCGTTGATTGCTATGTGTAGGTTTAATTGGGATTGTGTGGTTCCCACTTCGGCGGGCAATAACTGCGCTAATATGTTGCTTATTAGGACATGCTCAGTGTTGTGCCCCCGGTGCATCTCTGCTACTTGCTCTTGATTGACTTGAATGTCTTGGATCTCCAGACTAGTGTTTTGTTGTCCATAGCCCAAACCTCTAGTGTTTCTTTGGGTTGGTGGGAGAGGTATTTCATATATGCCCTGTTGCCTCGCCCCCAATCTGGTTGTACCATCATACCCAAATCTTTGTATCATTGTGTAACCGTTACCATAGTTTTCCAAAGGTAGTGGTGGTCAGATTGTCTCAGGTGAGTCTCGGTATAACCAGGTATTGATGTCTTGCTCAAAAGGATTCTCTTCCGCTATGTCTCCCCATCGAACAAAGGTTGTGGGTGGACATCTAAATAGAATCGGCTGCGGGGTTTCTATTGCAATAACAGGTTGTGGCATACCTTGAGTTCTTGGGCTTTAAGGCATGTGCGTGATGGTGAAAGCCTCTTCATACCTATATTCACCACATCCCTTGTCTATGATGGATATATTGCCTGCTTTCTTTGTGACATCTTGAAGATTTGAATTTGAAGGGGAGGAGATACTTGCGTCCTGGTTAATGACTATCTTTCCCGCTGCCCATGTAACATCCTTGGGATTCAAATCTAAAGAGGAGGGGATGCTTGCATCTTGGTTCGATGGTACTTGGTTATCCATGCTAATTTTGACCGCATTACAATATTGGAAGGGATTGGGATCTCCCTCTATGATGATCTCCTCTCCCTGGTGTGGGAACTTGATGCATTGATGGTATGTTGATGGTACAGTGTGCATTTCATGTATCCAAGGTCTCCCTAGTAACATGTTGTATCGTAGTTCAAGATCTAAGATTTGGAAGGGAGTGTTTTTTACCACAGGTCCAATGCGAACAGGTAGAATGATAATACGCTTAGAGGACCTTTCCTCTTCATCATAGGCTCTGATATTTATCCTCCTTGTGATATCAATGCTTGACTTGGAATAGCCCAATTGCTTGATTAACTTTAGAGTACAAATGTTTAACCCAGCTCCACCATCAACAAGGACCCTACGGACAACGCTTTTGTGGATCTGGACAAGTAAGTGTAGAGGATCATTATGTAGGGGCTTATGTGACGGTACATCACATTCTATGAATGTGGCATGTTTGTTATTTTCTATATGGTTGACCATCGTTTGGATGCTTTTAGGTGTTATGTCCCTTGGGATAGCTACATTTTGAAGTGCTTGATCAAGTGCCAGTTTATGCTGTGGAGATATGCGCAAGAGGTCAAACATGGATATCTAGGCATGTGTGTGCTTTAGTTGGTCTACTATGCTTGTTTGTGGATCCGAGTTTTCTATAGGATTGGCTGATGTAGTAGCTGAGGATGGTACTCCTTGCAAGATGACTCTAGCATGACGTGTAGTTACAACGCAATTGTTACCTTGGTCCCTGATAGTGATTGTGGTCACATGATTATCTGGAGGATTTATGCAATTTATGACATTGTCGCTGTTGGCATATGTATAGTTAACTTTATTGGTTTGTCCACCAGACTTGGAGGCTTTTCCCTTGTTGTGATCACGGAAGGTATCATTGAAAATGGTGTGATCAGTTGTGCCTTTAGTTTGAGTATTCATCACATCAATGATTCTTGTGTCAATCAGATCTTGAATAACATGCTTCAATCGGTAGCAGTTGGCTGTTTTGTGCCCCTTGACCCGATGAAACTCACATAAGTCTTTGTCATTATACCACCTTGGTTTGTTTTCCTCTTGTTCAAAGTCTCTAATTTTTGGGAGAGTGATAGTGTTTGATTGTATCAGCTTACGTAAAGCTAATTCTATTGGCTCTCCCAATGGTGTGAAATCTCGTTGTTGGAATTGAAACCGTGGTTTGCGTTGATTCTGTTGATGACTGTTTGACACAGCGGTCGCTTATACAGGGGGAGGTTGGTTTTGGGTGTATGTTTGTTGAGTGGGCCCTGTGGGGTTTTGGTTTTCCACAGGTGCGCCTTGTAGTGACACCTTGGGTTGCGCATAGTTGACTGTCTTTACATCAATGACACCATTGCTAGTGACATTTTTGTTCTTGTTCCACCACTTAGCTTTTTCTGTTGCATTTTTATTTGTGTTCATTTATGTGGGATCTACAAGGATTCCTCTTTTGACCAAGTTTTTCTCACAACGAGACTCCTCTTTTGGTGAGTTGTGTGAAGTTCGGAGCTAACTGTAGCTCTGTTGTGAATGACATGTCTGGGATCATATTGTCAACAAACATGACTATCAAGTCTTGTTCAGGCACATCATATGTTATACGGTTTGCCGTGTTCCTCCATCTCTATAGAAATTTCACAAAAGACTCTCCATCTTTCTATTTAATGTCGCAAAGGTCCTTGATGCTGACCTTGCGCTCGATGTTATGATGGAAGTGAGCTATGAACTTTTCAGCTAATTCTCCCCAAGACTAGATGC
>MU226704.1:51421-61666 GCA_018584345.1 Thuja plicata
GGGGGGAGAGAGATAGGGATAGAAAGAGGGAGGCGTGAAAGGGAAGAGGAAGAGATAGTGTAAGAAGATAGAGAGATGTGTGGAGATGGAGATTGAGAAGAAGAGGGATATGGAGAGCAGAGAGAGGGGGGAGTGCGAATGGAAGATGTAAATATACAAAGAAGAGAGAATGTGAGAGGGAGGTATATAAAGATAAATATATAAGTAGAAAATGATAGAGAGAGAGGTAGAAAGGGGAAGATATATAGGGATAGAGAGTGATAGAGAGATGACAAGATAGAGATACATATAGAGGGAGAGATGAGAGAAGAAATATGGAGATGTAGAGATTAAAAGATATAGTAATGGGGTACTGGAGAGAAATAGATGGATAGAAATATAGATGAATATAGAGTGGGAGCATGGGGGTAAAATAGATAGAGAGATAGATTAGATCAAGAGGTAAAAATAGAAAGAGATCTAGGTAGATACAGAGGGAGACATAGAGACAGCAAGATAGAGAGGAAGATATATAAATATATATAGATGGTGAGATGTGTCAATCAACATAAGGTAATAGTTTGTATTGTGTACTATTTGTAGGATCTCTTCTGGTTTGTTTATCTTCTGGTTTGCAGATGTTTACTATATATTGTTATGAATGGTAGCTCAGTTGTAGCTTATTGGTAAAAAATCTATATGATTCAAAGCAGATTCATGGGTTGTACAAAAAATAAAGTAGTGTTATCTTAAATCTTTTTCATTTTGTCTAGTCTTTAAGTTGAACTTTGTTAGCAAAGATCCAAGGATTAAGAGGTATTCATTCTACCAAATTTTCTCGAGGCATGATCCTGACCTCATCCCTTTTATATGTCAGAGCTTTACACTTAGTAAGACCTGATTCTTGGTGGGTTCATTAAGAACCAAATGTAAGGCCCAATTAATTGCAACCATTGTAGCGGTACCTAAAGATGCTTATGTATATTATCTATGCAAATTGATTTATAATGGAATCATTGCACTTTTTTTCCTTGTCTGACCATTATGACATTAATGATTATTATGCCTTAGGCATTTCCATATGAAAGAGACCAGGCTAGATTTTCCAATCTAACGGTCGGAAATCCTGTAGATAGAATGACTACCATTGAAGTCATCTGAAGCGTCTATCAGATTTCACCACTTTACATGTCCTAAATTACCAATCTTTGATCATGACACCACTTTATTTATTAGTTTGTAGATTCACATTACTTTACAAGAGTTGCGGGGAAATTTTCAGATGCCTCGTACATACTGTAATAAAATTATCCATCTCTCAATTTCTTCTCTATTTAATCGAAGAAACCCTTCCATTTTCTACAAAATATTGTACAGTTTTGTTGATTTTCTTTGCAGAAAAGAAATGGGGGAGAAAAAATATGGAGGGGTCGATTAAAATAGTGGTTGTTCTTGTGCAAGAGAATCGATTGTTTGACCACATGTTCGAATGGATGAAGCAGATCAATCCACAAATTGATAGCGTAATAGGCCAAGAATGGAATCCCCTGTCCACTATAGATCCATTTTCCACCAATTATTTTTTGATGACAAATCAGAATATGTGGATCCAGATCCTGGCCATTCATACCAAGCCATGAGAGGTCAAATCTTTGGAAATTCCACAGACACTTGGGCGGATCCTTCTCTGATGAACGGATTAGCTCAGCAGGCTGAAAGCACAGAGAAAGGCATGTCGGAGACTGTGACGAATGGCTTCAAACCAGAATTTGTTGTAGTCTACAAATCCTTGGTTAAATAATTTGTAGTCTTTGACAAATGGTTTGCATCCGTTCTAGCCTCAACGCAGCCAAATAGGCTTTTCGTTCACTCAACAACTTCTCACGGTGCAACCAACAATGATGCAATCAAGCTCATTGAAGGATATCTGCAAAAGACGATCTTTGAATCCGTTCACGAATCTGACCTAGACTTCAGAATTTATTATCAGTGTCGTCTTGCTACTTTGTTCTATAGAAATCTCAAAAAGCTCAAGTACAAAACCAAATTTCACTAGTACGATCTCAAGTTCAAATCTGATGCTAAGAATAGGAAACTGCCAAACTATGTCGTCATCGAGCAACTATATTTTGATCTGAAGATTCTTTTGGGGAATAATGATCATCCTTCACATGATGTTGCCCAAGGTCAAAAATTTGTGAAGGAGGTTTGCGAGACATTGAGATCAAGTCTCCAGTGGAATGAAATGGTGTTCATTGTTACTTACGATGAGCACGGGGGTTTCTTCAATCATGTTCCGACGCCTGTCAGAAATGTGTCATCTCTTGACGAAATTGTAGGCCACAAACCCTATTACTTCAAATTTGACATATTAGGTGTTTGTGTGCCTACGATACTCATTTCTCCCTGGATCAATCTAGGAATTGGTATATTTTATCTCCTCAAATTTGCTTTCATCTCACAAACAAAAGAAAAATATATGGAAATGATCATAAATTTGGCTTGTATTTGCAGTGGTGCATAATCCTATTGGGTTATATTTTCTCTCGTCAAATTTGCTTTCATATCACAAACAAAAGCAAGATATATGAAAATGATCATGAGAGAGAGGGGGGAGAGTGCAGATGGAAGATGTAAATATATAAAAATAAAGAATGAGAGAGGGAGAAATATAAAGATAAATATGTAAGTATAAAGTTATAGAGAGAGGTAGAAAGGGGGAAATATATAGGCAAAGAGAGTGATAGAGAGATGACAAGATAGAGATACATATGGAGGGAGAGATGGGAGAAGAAATATAGAGATGTAAATATTAGAAGGTATAGGAAGCAAGTGATGGAGAGATATGGTTGGATAGAGATATAGATGAATATAAAGTGGGAGGATGGGGAAAAACAAATAGCGAGCTAGACATAGATCAAGAGGTGAAGATAAAAAGAGATCTAGGGAGATACAAAGGGAGACATAGAGAGGGAGAGATAGAGAGGAAAAGTTATGAAGATATATAGATGGTGAGATATATTGATACAAAGATAAGGAGATCTAGAGAGGATGATGAGGAGTGACAAACAAAGGGACAAATACTTAAATGACCTTTCCATAACTGTACAGCGTTCTCATTGCACACTAAGGTGCGATTGCTAGTTTATTAATGTGACCAACATTATCTTTTTTGTACAATGCTAAGGGGATATTATGTTGAGACAAATGTTGTACTAACTACAGTAACAATCTTTTATAAAGGAAAAGATGCGATTAATTACAAAAAACATTAAGATAGTCGACTTTCTCCATGATCAAACTTAGCGATCAGCACGATAAGGCAGAGTAAAAGCAGCAACTTTAAAAAGACCGGCTTATGAAGATTTTAATAAGGCAACGACGATGAATCCTTGATAAGGGTTGATGCGACCATATATTATATTTTGGAGCGACTACATTATGTTGTGAGTAAAAAACATTGTTTTAATATCAAAGGAAAGCACGCTTCTTCTTGAATAGACACCCCCCTCCATAAATTCGCCTCCTTCCAAGAGATATGGGAAGGTATAAAGGAGAGAAATCGGTTGAGAAAACGGACAGGAAGTTAATGGTCTCTGTCAAGTAAAGTGAACGACACTTTAAAAATGGGCGGAGATTGATATCATACACATATTTTATCACCACACTGCAACTTCATTCTACATGCTGTCTTGTAGACACTTCACTGGCCACGAAGTCCTCTCTGCCATATCTCTCATAGCTGCGAAGACGGTCCATTATGCGATGCCTGACGTGCTCGCTAGAATGGATCTGCCGTTTGAAATCGGTATGTATTCCTTCTACATTTTTTTGAATTAAGAAAGGAACTAAGTCAATATCCTCAAATAGGTAAGTAGATCAATGGGAATCAGAAAGTGCGATCGGTTGTAAAATATAAGCCATAAAAATTAAGTTAAGATAATGTAAACAAGAGAATGGGGATATGCATTTAAACCATGAACCATAGCATATAGTGTAACCATAGTTTTTTATGGGAAGGACACGTTAATGAAGCATAACATTGATGACTATTAGAGTAGGAAAACATGAAAGTAGACCAAGGCTATTATATGCTTAGTCTATGAGTGTAACATTGTTGTGTCTTGTCACAAAAATTCAAGTCAAGATAGACATTGGTTAAGATGTTCTTTTTATTAAAACGACTGAGTAGGAGAGGGTTAACAAGCTGGGGTTTATAAAACATTATGTTGTCATAACAGACGAAAATTATTTGATCAAGATGCCAAAATTGCCAAAATGTGTGAAGATACATGAGTTTTAGAATTGGCATATTAAACACTTATTCTATTTAGTTGACCTTATATAGTGTTTACTCTCTCTTTAGTTAAGTTGTGTGCTATTTATTTAGTTTGATTACATTTAATATATTGGGAGGTTGATAGTTTTAATGTACATTGAGAATGTTATGATGCTCCATCAGATACCATTACTCTTTAGTATATGTGAAAATGATCAAGCATATTAATCTTTATCAACAATAATTAATAGAAACTCTTTTCTCCCTTTTATGCATTGAGGTGAAGAGTATCATTATTAAGTAATCATCAGATGCTTCTAGGTTTATAGATGATGTGCAAAAGTTAGTCAATAAATATTCCATACCAATGGATAATGGTCAATTTGCATATGTAGGATTCGATAAGATTACCTGTATGCAAGGTTTTTTATTAAAGCCATTATATTTTTATAGGAGCTCTCCATTGAACAAGATTTATGGGGAACACATATTTGACATCACATGTATATTAATCACTACAATTTTAGGTCCATTACTTCCTATTGGATCATCGATATGATGTTAGATTCAGGTACAAGTCATTGATCTATTTTTGTTGTCATCACTTTTATATGATGTCATGATACTGACTAAGTATGAAGTTTAGACTTGTATTATACATATGATTGTATAGTCATTAGGGGGTATCTAGTACTGTTTTAATGAATAGGTTATATGGATTTGTGCATAATCATGTTCTTGTATTTTGCTTGTAACTATATGATTTTAGACTCATCATTGTTGTACTTGTTGGGGATTAATTTTATGCATGATTAATGTTAGGGAGATGCGATAGGCTTGTGTGTTTTACGTGGTTGTTACTTTGTGATATGGTTGATAATTATCTTGCATATGATAGAAATAAGATAACATAAAGTCAGTTGCATGAGTGACACCTTGATGTGCCCTTCTTCCACCCATTCACTTCTTTCACTATTTTGATATTTATAATGGTTGGCTAATTTGAGCCTAGGCGTAGGTCCTTGAGAGGTCCTCTAAAGATGTCTACATGTGTATTGGTGATAACATTTATTATAGACTAGTAGTGATCTTATTATAGTATGAACTATTACTCTATCTTGATTTTTTGGGATTAGTGTAAAGCTAATAATTAAACCTAGGTTTTCATCACCATTTCACCTAGTGGGTAGTAGTTGACAGAGAAACCATTTGGGGAAAGTAGGCCCTAAAAGGGTTGCACACCCATTTTCTTGATTTTATAAGTGATGGTTTGAAATTGAAAGAGTCAAACTACGAAGTCTCTATGCGTGACGTAGACAAGGCTATCAGTGATGAGCTCTCGAGACTTAGGTCTGGCCCTTAGGAATTATCTTTATAAGTAATAAAATGAGATTAGTTTACTCCTCTCGTTATTATGTTTAACTTGGTCTTCTTTTCAAATCCATATGTAGTTACCTTTTGATTTAAGTAGCCAAGATATTGATGTGGCTTATTTTTATGATCTTGTATCTAACTCTTAAGATATTGTATATGGTGCATCTAGTTTTATATAGATGTATTTAGTTGTAGGTATTGGGGCGTGGTGAATACAATATAGAATCAGGAAAGTGATACCTAGGTATGCAATGACATTTACATTTGTTATTTGAACATTACAACGAACTATAATTCTAAATATATTCCTTCACTCCTAATTTCTAGTCTTATGATATAACAAGTAAGATTATAATTTGCTGTTTAATCAACAAGTACATTGTTGTTTAAAAAAATATGTTCCACATGTTTTGATGAGTCTTTTGTCCTCATTCTGAGGGTTCCTTGGTAGGACATTACAATGCTTATAATTCTATTTTTCAATTAATATAAAAGGAGTTGTCCCCTTAGCAATATTTACCTATTAAAAAAAAGTTATGACCTTTTAATTCTCTAGATTAATGATGACTTAATTACACTAAATTCTTATAAATATAGATATTTATAATAGGGGCCAAAATATATCTATTCATATGTCTAATGTAATTGTTGATATTAGTGGACAACGTCAATGCCACTTGGGTGACATAGGGGTACTATGGTGACAATTTATTGGCAACACATAAGAAAGTTTGGTGGAGAATTATAAAGATCTTTTAAATTCATACAAAATTTCAAAATTTTAGGTTTAGAAATTATGGAAGTTATAGTTGTGACCTCACTTGAGTGGGGGTTGCGATTAGGAGTGTAAGGTTTGTTAACTACAAATTGATTGTTCGTGACCAGCTTCTCTCTTGGAGAGTTGACAACCCTATACTAAATGTAAATCAATATCTTAATTATGATTGGTAATACTTCTACTATCATAACAGCTCTGCAAACCCATACATACATACATACATACATACATACATACAAGACAGAGTGTTCTCCACACAAAATAGCACTGAGGGCTATACAAAAACTCTATTTTGCATGCTACTATAGATTTTTATTGGTTTGATCCTCATTATCCACCTCCTCAATACTATAAAAATCGATAAAAAGACATTAAATTATACTGATTCATAAAATTTACAATCATAACATTTTATATAGACAACCATAACACATATATACATACATACTATCTCTTATTACACAAGTATGTAAGGAAGCATACATTATATTTATTTAGATGTTAAAAACTTAATTAAACAAAGGGACACTTCATATGAAGTTAGTCCCAAGGTCGGTATATATTTGCAAAAGGCTGCAAACACACGTAGCTTCCTATGGCCTCTAATATTCTGCATAACAAATGCATTCTCACCACGTTTCCCATTACCAAGGTTGAAGCGGTCACAAGTACGATCCCCTGAGCACGCAGAGCGCATTGATCTAACAGCATAATGACTTAGAAAAGTGATGGACAAGAGAATCAATATCCTTCCACGAAGACCCTCCCTCGCCTACTGCCTTCTCAGCCTCGCTTCCCAATTCCTGCGCCCTTTTTCTCACTTGCATTCCCTCCTCACTCCTCATCAATCGTTTCACCGATTTCTCAACCTCCTCCGCACTCACCTCCTCATTTTGCTCTGCGTTTTGCCATTCTTTCACTTCGATGCCCGCTTTCAACTCCCCTGTAATCAGAGCCGAATTGGCAAACTGATCGGAATGAAGAGGCCAGGTTATCATACCCACTCCAGCGCTGATGCTCTCCAACGTCGAATTCCAACCGCAGTGGGTTAAAAATCCACCCGTCGACTTGTGAAATAAGATGTCACGCTGAGGAGCCCAATTCCTCTCAATAAAACCGCGTCCCTCCAACCGCCTCTCGTACCCTTGTTGCAGAAACTTGCAAGCCGAATCGAACTGCGCTTCTGTTGAGGAATGGGCTCCGTCGGAAACCAGAAGCACCCACAAAAAAGGTTGACCGCTGCGTTCCAATCCATCGGCCAGTTCTTGTATCTGTGTCGCCGAAAAACAAGATGTACTGCCGAATGAAACGTAGAGAACGGAGGCAGGAGGCTGTGTATCTAACCATCTCATGCACTCCGTGTCCGACTGCAGTGGCAGCCGTTGTTCGTCATTGAAGAAGGCCTGCGGAAGAAGAGGACCAACACTCCACACAGCCTTCTCGTCGAAGACCGATTCCTCTCTTTCCTGTTGAATGAATTCCGATTCCAGAGCGTTAAATGTGTTGATGAAATATCCCTTAGCAGGTTCTAACAGAGTCGTTTGGCTGCTCCAACTCTTTACAAATCTTTCAGGATAGCAACGGTTCAATGATATGTTAACAGGGGACATAACCCTTGTCTGATCACGTATCCGCTTTATCCACAGGTTATAATAAGCACCAGTATTACTGTAGATATAGACAGGGATTGAATATTTGGCAGCCACAGTCTGAACCCATCCCATACCCATGTCGTAGACTAAAACAACTCTATTATTGTTCTCGGAGCAGATAGTCCGCAGTAGGTGATCCAGATGAGGTCCTAGCTGGTCCTCCATGACTTCAAACAGAGGAATGAAGTGAAGAGGAAACATAGTAGAGCTCTGCGCATCGAGCTCTCCAGGAGGGAGATTGAGCATGGGCATTTCGTGGAAACGAATGTTGAAGTCGTGAAGCTTCCATCCCTCAACTCGGCTGCGGACTTGGTGAATATGGGTGGAGGTGGAAACGAAGGATACGGTTGGTCCTCGTTGGGCGATAGCTCTGGATAAATTGAGGAGCGCATTGAGGTGGCTCTGTGCGGGGAGTGGCACCATCACCACTTGGATTCCATCTCCAGCCATTGCTCCCTAAGCTATTTCAATTCACTTGTCTACAACAAAAGAAACTTGGATCTCTCAATCTCAAGACTACTTCCTAAATAACTTGTTCAGATCCTATCTCAATGGAAGACATACACTCGCTCCCAGAACAAAACTTACAAATATGAATAACCGTTGAGATAAAATGTAGATCTCAATTCTTGTAGATTTCCCATCTAAGAGATGAGCATTTACAAATTTAATTTGTTAGATAAATCAAGAACATATCATAAAAAATAGTCATGGAACCAAACGAGAATCGAAGAGATAAGAAAATACTCCTTCATGGTATAATATTTATTTATAATAAGTAACGACTTAAGCTATTAACGGGTCGGGTCTTTGTTAGCTGTCTAACTTATCATCTATGATAAGATTTCTTCTCCGGTTTCCTTTCTATGTTTTAGGAGCTTTTTTCTATGTACATCTCTTCTTTCAAGGTAATTTTTTTCTATTTATATCTCTTCTTTTAAGGGAGCTGTTTTCTATTTATATTTCTGTTTCTTCTTTCAATATATCTCTTCTTTTAAGGGAGCTTTTTTCTATTTATATCTCTTCTTTTAAGAGCACTTATTTCTCTTTATATCTCTTCTTTTAAGGAAGCTTTTTTCTATTTATATCTCTTCTTTTAAGGGAATTTTTTTCTATGTATATCTCTTCTCTTAAGGGATATTTCCTTTTTTAATTATTTTCTACATTATAGGAAATTTTCTCTCATGAATATCTCTTTTAAGAGTTATTTTAGTTTTAAAACTAAGATTCTTAAATGTAAGTGATAGGATGGAATTATATATCTATTTTACAAATAGTAGTGTTATTCTAAATTGATCATCTCCTTGTTATATTTTGGTTCTTCTTTTCTAAGCTATTTAATGGATTCCTATTATTTATATTCTGTGTCTTTTTGTGATATTTATTTCTTGCAACTTAATAGGTGCATTCACTCATAGATTCTTGGCTAATCTGATTATTGCAACTTAATAGGTGCATTCACTCAGATTCTTGACTAATCTGACATGGTGCTAGAGTTACACTTTTAAAAAAAAAAATATTTGTGTAAAATATATTTGTGAGAATTTGAAAGTATTATATATTTTAGATCCTTGATGCTTGAGGGTTTCTATATAAGTCAACACTAATACATTTGTAGAGAATGCTTACATGTGCATACTATCTTGCTTTGTTGTATGTGCATATAATTCCAAAATCAATGACAAAATTTGAATTCGGTAATTTTGCATTACAAGATAATTACATCATGCTTTAAGATGATCAATGATCTATTTAAGGCTATAAATTCTTGATTTTGGGTGCTAAATTTTTGGTGTTCAATCTCATAAGAAAATTTGTGAGTAGACAACCACAATGAAGCAATATGTAAACCATAATTCTTAGACTCTTTTTGGTACATGACCCCTTGTTCTTTTCATGCTCTTTATGTTTGTTCCCATCTAAGTACTTTTAAAATTTGCAAGTACTAATAAAACACCACATGATAGAAGTACTATATCAAACAGAGATTCTGTGACATAATTAATTAAATTTCAAGTTCTATCATGAGGGCTTCATGCATAAACATCTAGTTTGGTTTTGTTAAGTTTTTAGGATAGCTGCAAATGTAATAACACTCTATGTTGTATGTATTTTCCAAATGCAACAATCTCTCTTTCATTTATATTGGGAATGAGGATAGGAGAGACATGTCCCTTCATGGG
>MU226704.1:94964-118676 GCA_018584345.1 Thuja plicata
AATTATGTAATGTTTTATTAGGCACTAACTGCATAGTTTTTAAATCAAATTCATTGGCCTATATTTCAAGAGTAGGGGCTCACCAAAACCAATCTCTCATGAGCATGAATGGTACACTCAACACTCACCATATCTAGGTGATTCTCATAGGGGTGAAGAATTGGGAGTCCTTGGGATGTCATCCATCCTTGCATTCCTTTTACTAAAGTAGGCTTTCCATGGGAGATGACTAAAATCCACACGGGTTAAATCTTACTGAAAAAAAGCTAATTAAAAACTGCTTGTGAAATCCTCTACCTACTTAACATAAATACATGAATGCGCTGTTATTGGTTAAAACCACATTGGTGTGTGAGGCAAGGGTGAATCATAAGGCATTCAATGATCCAAAAGCTATGTCAACGGGGAAAGAGGCTACTGGTAAAAAACCCAAAATGAAATATTAATAGGAAATTTAGTCATTTGATGGTGTTCTAAGTTGTTTCTCATTCTATGCAAAGATTATATTATCTGTGCATTTTCTCAGTCCTTTTTTTGATTGTTCCTGGTAGTTCTGTGTACAAACAACAAGTTGGTTTGAAGTTCCAATGGTTAATTTATTTTCTATTCCTCCTCCCTACTAACAAATGGTCAAATGGTCAATGGGTAATGTAGTGAAATGCTTGACCGAGTGCCTCATAGTATCCAAGGTCGACATTCATTGCAGCCAAATAATAGGTGAGTCAAAATCCAAATCAATGTCTCTGCAGATGCTAGGTTTGTCACGATTCATTTTCTAGTTTTTTCACGCAAAATCCATATGCAATTTATTCATCTCATACGAAACAAAGAAACCCTAATTGGGTTACTCAAATTGAAAACTAATAGCACTTCATAACCCATATTGTTGCAAATTGACAAATAGTTTAATGCCGGATAAACAAAATACAAATAGAATGAGAACACATGTAAGCCTATAAACTGTTCATTGATACCAACCTAATTTTGTGTAAGTCTGAAATAAATCTGCCTTCCATTTGATCATGCACAGATGGTGTTGGTTCAATCACTTCAATGCATATGTACTCTATGCCTTCTATTCGTGCCCTCCTTCAACTCTTCTTTGCTGCATAATCACAATGAATTGAAATGAAACCTTTTTTTTAAAGTTATATTGATTGTGTTTGTCGCAATTATGAAAAAATGTCCTGGTTGTTGTAATTCCAACCAACACAGGAATGGATTAAAAAAAAATCAATGTTTTCCTTCCATTTTCTAACCAAGCAAAACAAATGTAATGCATGGTGAGAAATTTAGGTTGAAATTTAGGGTCAAATGTACTAGTTTGTTTCTACAAATTTATTGTCATTTTTTATTATTGTAGACATCTATTTCTATATTCTTTCTTGTTTGTAAACGCATTGGGATAAAGTGCCATCTAATGCATGCTTGGGATCTTAGAATTTTTTGTGTCTGTTTGTACTCACACTATATTATAAAGTGCCATGGGTGGGGGGGTTACCTTTGTCAAGTGAGTTTTCCTTCCATGACATTAGCCTCATGATGTGTGTCAAGAGAGTGATCCTTCCATGACACCATCCTTTATATGTTTTTGTACTTTCTATCACACTTTCTATGTTCCTGATTCTTCATCATGTAGTTATTCTTGGCAGTCTGGTTTAGTATACATGTCATGCCTCTCCATGCTCAACATTATGGAGGGTATTTCCTATTGGTTCTAATGCTTCCTTGGTTTGATGGAGTGAGTTATGTATTCAGTATTTGTTCCTATGTACTAGGCGGATGTAGTGGTTGGGTACCTATGTATTTCAGTGAGATGGATCATTTACCAGATGGACACTCTTTCATTCTAGTTTTGGAGGAAACCTTTCACCTTCGATTGATCACCTCTTCAGGATTTGTTTATAGTCTTCTCTACTTGATCATGTTCTTTTATAGTGGAGGTTCCAACAGTTATTCTTCGATAGTGTTCGCAGCTTCATGCTTCAGTGATGTTCTTCATGTTCTTCCTTTGCTCCTATCTTCTGGGACATTCTCTAGTTTGGAGGCTTCTTCATTCCTTCACTAGACTTCATCTCTTTTTGGAGTAAAGTTTTTTTCCATGTGGTTTTCTCTATTTCTCCTCTTTATAGAGATTTTTGTACTTGGGTCCCTGATTAGGCCTTGTTGTCAGGATCCATTTCCCGCTTTCAGTAGTTATTTCTAGGTTTTTAGCTTCTCCCTAAGTTTATCTTAAGGGGGGGTCTTAGAGTAAAAAGGTATTTTCACTTATTAATTAAATCATTATTGATTAATTAATAAGACACCTTATTCACTTATTAATACAATTATTATTGATTTAATTATTAAGTGACCTTTTTATCTCTACTTTGTAGGATTTGAGAGATACAAATCCACAGAACGCCAAGAATACCTGCATGCAAATAACTTGTTACCGGAGAGAAGAAGAAAGAGAAAAAAGAATAACTCAGAAGTTACTCAAAATGTGAGAGAAAAATTATAATCTGAGTTAATGAAAAAAGAATTACAAGGTTCAACCTATAAAGGTGAACAAAACCCTAAAGCCTAAAAAAGCTAGGTTGCACATTAATAATTAATAAAAGAATTAATTATTAATGCACCTAAGAGAAAGCTTAAGCACTAAAGAGTAATAAATTAATTAATTAAATCAACATAATTTAATTAATAAGCAAACTAATGATTACTCTAACACCCCCCTTAAGCTAAGCGTAGGGGGTAAGCTAACCTAGCACAACTATGAAAGTTGGAAAAAAGGGTCTCAACAACAAGGCCTGATTAGGTACCCAATACAAGGAAATATCTGTAAACCGAAGACAAAGAAGAAAACCCAGTGGAAAAAAACCCCTCTCCAAAAAGAGATAGAAAAATGCAGAAAAGAAATGGCTCAAGAGACTCTCTCAAGACCATAAGTACAACCAACCCCCCATGAGAGAGGGATGAGAGACCAAAGTCCCCTCAGAATGAAGAAACTTCTGTCACAATGGTAGATGCCTGATGTAGAATCCAAAAGGAGATCCTGAAGCGGAAAATGATATTCCTCCCCTTGGGAAGAAATGAATCCAAAGGATGATGTCAAAGAAACCCTGTGAAGAGTGATGAACCAACCTATCTCAGGATGTGTTGCATGATTGGATGCTAAAGAATCTCTCTATTTGAATTGAAACAAATGACACCAAATCCAAACTTTCAATGTGGAGAATCCTGAAATGCAACCGTTGAATACACGAATAATGGTGGGTGAATAGTGATAACCTGACTGTCAAGGTAGAGGAGACGAATGTCCTCAAAATAATCCTCCAAATCTGTAGTATAAGACTCAACAAACAAGAAAGATATGTCTGAAACATAAGAGTCCAAAGTATCTATGTCTGGAAGATGTATGATTCCCTGCTGCACATAATTAGGAGCAACAGGAGATGCTGATGAAGTCTCAGTCTAAAGAGTGGGAACTGTGAGACAAGCCTCTGATCCATCAGAACATGTAAGGGTTTCTAAATACTCAAGCTCCTGTAAAGTATCATGATCAAAGGGTGTATTCTCTCTCCAAGAAATGGGTATGAGACAATCTAAAGTAGGATCCTCGAGGAATGGAGAGAGATTAGGGTCTCCATGGATCTCCCAAAGACGTGTCCAAAGTGGGTGAGAAAAATCTATGTCCAATATAGCCAACACAGTGTCATGATCAACACTAGACAATATAAGTCCTACTATGTGATCTCTAATAATATCCCATTCTAATTTTCCCTCCGAAGTGGTTCGTTTAGGTATGAGATCATACAAATAAGGCAAAAAATTAAGCCACTTACAATGTGTAAGTATACCCTTTGCCCATGACTCATAATTACCCCAATCTAAAATAACAACTGAAGGGTGAGTAGAAAAACCCATGATAACTCTTTTAAATGAAAAACAAATAGAGAAATCTGACCTTACTGCATTTAGATCAAAACTTGGTGCAGGGAGGAGGGAAACAAAAGCTGGAACTTTGACACTAAAAAAAAGTACTCAAATGACCAAATATGCATACCAAACTAGCATCATCATCTCTGGCTCTGAAAGAGCTTTATGATGATAGTTTGTTTTTCAAAAATGGACACCATATGCAAAAGATATGGCTAAAACACTGAAGGCTGCCTTTTTTGAAGAAGTGTCAAAACTGTGTGACGGTTTTATGAACGTCAAATTTAATCACGATCTATGACCTGCGGCCGCTGACATCACTCCTGCATATGCGTACCTTGCTGCACATGAGGGTACTTTTGAAAAGGTACCCATTTTTTCCTTTGTTTGTAAAAAGATTTTTTTTCAACAAACATTTGGAAACATTGGTTTTTTTTGAAAAAAACTTTGTTAAAAAACAAAATATGTTTTTTTTTTTTCCAATTTTTTGATTTTTTTGAATGTTTTTCTCCTCGAAATTTGTGTCGTATGACTTGCGAGGGAGAAATTTTTTCCCAGAGGCTACTATGGAAAAAAATGGTGAACTTTATATGAAAATTGACTCTCTTGGGCCTTTTAAGCGCGAAGGTAGCGTCCGTTTTCGCTCAAAGTGCTCCAGAAAAAAGTGTCTCTTCCAGATTGAAGAAGAAACCCCAGAAAAATTATAGTTTTTTCCTTCGAATCATGGCTTCACAAACCCCAGTCCAGGAAGCAGCAGTGTGGCTCTAATACCATGTAGGATTTGAGAGATACAAATCCACAGAATGCCAACACCTGCATGCAAATAACCTGTTACAAGAGAGAAGCAGAAAGAGGGAAAAAAAGAACTCAGAAGTTACTCAAAATGTGAGAGCTAAATTATAATCTGAGTTAATGAAAAAATAATTACAAGGTTTAACCTATAAAGGTTGTTAGAATTTAATCTTTACTTGTACTAATGTAAGTAGGAGATTCTTATGGAATCCCTACACCTAGTTTGTCTTCTTGTACAAGTGTGAGGATAATTCCTTTTATTGTAATTTCTTATTTAGTTATTCCTCCTTATGAGGAATCCTACACTTGTCTCACACTATTGAAATGTGGCATACATAGATATGGGAGTTACCATGCAACTCCTTTCTCACATCTCTATTAAAGAGATGTCCCTCCTTCTCTCCTTAGACTAGTTATTAGGTTAATCCTTCTTCTTGAACTATTGTATGAGCTTGGCTCTCTCTCTCTCACTCACTCATTCTTAGGCATTTTTTCCCATTCTCTATATCACGGGGGTTTTTTCATGCTTTTCCCCCTTCAAAATCTTGTCTCCTTGTTGTTTGGATCTTTGGTGCATGCTCCTAATATTCGAATTAATTCATGATAAATCTTCGTTCTTCTTGCTCATTGAATTAAACAACTTCCTATCTCGCCTTATTTTTGTTATTATTTTAACATGATATTAGAGCAGGTTGGTTTAATCTTCGATTGAGTTTACAGGTGAAGGAGCTACCATATCTTGGAGCACTCCAATATCGGAGACTCTTGAGAGTTTTTTATTGACTAATCTGATTGAGAGAAAATTTTGAAATATTTTTTAGGTTTGGCTAGTTTACCGCCAAACCCGATCTATCTACTGGATTCATTATTTTGGTTTGTGCAGGTTCTCTATTGTGCAGGTTCTTATTTCTTTTTTTACTCATCTTATTGAAAAAAAAAAAAAATCAATTTGTGTGCAGGTTTCCCAAATTTTTATTCAATCTTCTATCGTTCTACAGGATTCAAATATTTTATCTCTGTTTTTATCTATATTGGCTGTCTTCTCATTTTTTTTGCAGATTTATCTATAATATAAATCTTCATCTAACGTTTGTCTGCAGGTGTATTCAAATCTAAAGGTTTTATTGTCTCTTCCACCATAGTTTTATCTCTGGTTCTAACATTGTTTTTGCTATCTTTTCTATTAAAATTGAAGTGCTATGATGTCATGATTATATCTCAGCTGTATTACAAAATGAGAACAAGGTGCCTTTAGAAAAAATGGCTGAAACTTTGTCATTCCTTCATATTTTTGAGAATTTTTCTCGTGTAGGATCCTAATCGGGCCCATTCTGGACAAAACCCATATCCCCAATTTTTGATATTCTATCTCATTTGCTGACAAATTGGCCTGCAAAATGACTATTTTTTCCGTGTTTGATTTTTCATATTAGCGTTGAATTTTATCTATTTATTATCATTTTTTTTGCAGTTTAATATTCATGTAAAAATGTTTTCTATCTGCTTCATTCAACATATCATTATATAGGATTTATTTCTGTATCTTATGCTAATCTTTTTAAATTTGTACCTTTAAGATGATTTCCTTTGAAAGTGCTTGATTCGCCATTGGAATGAAAAGAGATTTTGGAGTTCTGAAATAAGCAAAAGCAAAGGACGATTTGCAGATTTGAAGTATTTCCTTGAGGTGTCAAATATTTCTGGGTAGAATAGACACCAAGACTAGAGGAAACAATTCTCTACAGACCTTCTCCAACATACATTCTACTCGCAGCAGACAGAGTATTTTGGGCAGCTTTGATAGTTCAAATCTGCAGCAGCCAATCTCATCTTAAATCTTCATGCAGCATTTCAAGCTTTTCCTGGGATTAACCATTTTTTGCAGGATATTTAGCCGTTTAGATCGATCTTCCAGTATTTGTTTCATATTAGTTATCTTTTCATTGTCGTCTAGTTTATCTTTGCATTTAATCTCCTTTGCATGCTTTGTCATTTCCCTTGCATGCGCTGGTAATTTTCATTGCATTCGCTGCAATCTTTCTTTTGCATATGCTATCTTTAGCTATTCGACTGTTCCTTAATTTACTATAGTTTTAGTTTACTATATTTGCATATCTTTGTGCAGATTCCTAACGTTTTCTTTTGCAGGATACCCTTTCTTATTTCTCTGCAAAATCATTTGTATAGCTCTGAGAATATATTCAGTCCATAATTAAATACTTCTGCAGTATACTAATCTTTTCCTGCATATTCTGAATTTAGCCTTGCTTATTCTTTTCTAACATCTGCAGGCTGGAATCTTTCAAACCATTTTTTGCAGGCTGGATATAAATTCCTTAACTCTATCATTTCTTTTGCAGGCCTATTATTCTTATTATTACAGATTCTTATTCCTTTTTCATATTATCATTATCCTAACGTTTCATTGCAGTTTTTTTTTAAAATCATTTTTTGGCTGCACATTAACTATTTTTAATATATTTTGTTGCTGACTGGTTATTTGAATCAATTAAACTTATTATTTAACTTATTATGTAATTATAAATTCACTGCTACATTAATTTGTTTTCATCTCTCTATTTTACTTTCATAATTCATATTTTAACATATCAATTCATTTAATTCATTATAATATTTATACTTATGTTGTTTTACGAAAATTTGTTTATATATTTATTTATCTCTCATTCTTTTAACTTTTTAAATTCATGTAAGTTTAACAATTTTTTTATTTTTATCTCATTGCGTAA
The DNA here is from genome assembly GCA_018584345.1 of Thuja plicata. Taxonomy (NCBI): domain Eukaryota; kingdom Viridiplantae; phylum Streptophyta; class Pinopsida; order Cupressales; family Cupressaceae; genus Thuja; species Thuja plicata. Next base: position 102,428 of record MU226704.1, read on the forward strand.
ACAAATCAAAGTTATCTATTAAACATTGTTCTTTTTTATCCTTTTACTCGCTAATTCTCACTTTATATATATATTTTAAATTATAGCTCATTTCTGTTTAGCTTTTAATAAAATTTTTAATTTTAAATTATCTCTATTTTTAATTGTAATTTTGTTTAATCATGACAACATTAATGCCGGATTTTAAACTTACAAGTTCAAATTATTCTGTTTGGAGGACGCACATGTCTGTTGTTTTACAAACTCGACACCTTTTGGATATTGTGACTTCACCTTTTTTGAAACTGACATCCACCGCTCCTCAGGCTGACTAGGATGCCTGACAGTTTAATGATGAGGAAGCATTTGGTCTAATTGGATTCTCATTAAATCCAGACTTATATTACCTTATCTCCGATTGTACTGAGGCTCATCAGACTTGGCATGTCCTTGAAAACACATTTCAAACTCATCAAAACTCTACACTGCACTGTGACATTAGAGATAACATGTTCCAGATTGATGATGTTTCTTATACCTATTCTATTTTAGAACACGAAGATGAAATTTTTAACACGTTTATCAATGTCACCTTGCCCTTATGTATTACAGGAGATTATGTTCCTCTTTGCTCCAAAGTAGATTATGAACTTCGTGACACTCAAATGGTTATTATGGAGGACCAACCTCCTTCTCTAAACTCTAATCTTCCTCATTATGATAATGGTAATATTATTGATAGTGACTATACTAGCTCTACGTTTGATTCTACATCTAGTGATGATTTCATTTGGTTTACAAAATCTCTTTATGAAATGAATAATGTAGTTAATGATTCTCAATCTGTTTTTACTTTATCAGATTTTACTGATTCATATCTAAAGGGAGATCCCAATTATGGGAGATCCACTTGTGGTTATTATCCTTTTTCAGGTAATAAATCTTGGAGAAGAAACTATGATCAATCTCAATGTGTACTCAAATATTTGGGCCTATATCCACAAACTCCTACACTCTTGCATTACGAAAATCAAAGGAATCCTATTTCAAGATCCGAGAACTTATCATTGCACCATCACCTACTATCAACACAAAGTGAAGAAACACAAGTTTTCCTTCTCTACTACAAGAAGGATAATCCAGTTGCAAATCTTTTGTAAAACCCCAAGTAAAGATTAAAGGGGGGTGTTAGAATTTAATCTTTATTTGTACTAATGTAAGTAGGAGATTCTTATGGAATCCCTACACCTAGTTTGTCTTCTTGTACAAGTGTGAGGATAATTCCTTTTATTGTAATTTCTTATCTAGTTATTCCTCCTTATGAGGAATCCTACACTTGTCTCACACACTACTGAAATGTGGCATACATAGATATGGGAGTTACCATGCAACTCCTTTCTCACATCTCTATTAAAGAGATGTCCCTCCGTCTCTCCTTAGACTAGTTATTAGGTTAATCCTTCTTCTTGAACTATTGTATGAGCTTAGCGCTCTCTCTCTCTCTCTCTCTCTCTCTCTCTCTCTCTCTCAGGCATTTTTGCCCATTCTCTATATCACGGGGGTTTTTTCATGCTTTTCCCCCTTCAAAATCTTGTCTTCTTGTTGTTTGGATCTTTGGTGCATGCTCCTAGTATTCGAATTAATTCATGGTAAATCTTCATTCTCCTTGCTCATTGAATTAAATAACTTCCTATCTCACCTTATTTTTATTATTATTTTAACAAAGGTGAATAAAAGAATTAATTATTAATGCACCTAAGAGAAAGCTTAAGCACTAAAGAGTAATAAATAAATTAATTAAATCAACATGATTTAATTAATAATCAAACTAATGATTACTCTAACATACTTTACTTAAGCTAAACTTTAGGCATGTTATAATTAATTCTTTTATTAATTATTCATGCAACCTAGGTTTCTCCACCTTTTGGTGTTCGATCTGGTTTATAAGGATTGATCTCTTTGTATTTTTCATTCGATTCCATTATTATTGAATCAATTGAGGATGTTTCCTCTTTCATAGATCTATTGTTTCTAACTTTCATAGCTTTTGCTTCTCTCTTTCTGTGACAGGTGTTTGCATGCATGTGATTCTTGGAAGCTGTGGGGTTGAATTTTTCATCAACTATCTCTAGTCTACTTAAGCTAAACTTTAGACATGTTTTAATTAATTCTTTTATTAATTATTCATGCAACCTAAGTTTCTCCATGTTTTGGTGTTTGATCTCCTTTATAAGGATTGATCTCTTTGTATTTTGTAATTCCCTTCCATTATTATTGAAATAATTGGAGGATGTTTCCTGTTTCATAGATCTTCTATTTTTGGCCTTCATATATTTTTCTTATCTCTTTCTCTGATAGACGTTTGCATGCAGGTGATTCTTGGGAGTTGTGGGGTTGAGTTTTTCATCAAATCCAATAGTCACTACTACTCATATACTGGATATACCTCATTTTGTGGAAATAAGTTTTAATGAGTATGAATGAGATTCCTTTTCTGATACTACAATAAATATTGAGGTTGATGTCATTCATAAGTATACGCCTTAGTTTGAACATGGCGAGAGTTCAAATGCTACCTAGATGACACTTCTTCCCCAGAGCATAAATTAGAACTTTGGAAGTGATGTCAAGGATATCAATACAAGAAATAGATCAATATTAAGAATTGAGATTGTTCCTCTGAGAACTTTATTTGACCTGATGGTTGGATGAGAAGAGGTTCGAAACCCCAACGCTAGATCAAATGGGTTAGATCCACGTAATACTGATAATGACTCTAATAGTGATGTTTTTGATTAAGGGTAAAATAGTTTTTGAAGGGAACCATAACCCTTTACAATAGGAGAAAAGATAGGTAGAATTCAGCACAACAAAAGAAAGATCCAACAAAACATGAACTACTGGGGAAAATAGATGGAGCCATTAGTAACCCCCCAACACAAAACAACCAACCAGCAAAAAGAAGCAGGACAGACAAAAAATGCACGATCACGAGGTGCAACACAACTAGATCAATTTTTCCATAAGCTCTGCCATGTCATCCATCAGCAAGTCATATTGCTGGATGGTCTCCTTGAGTTCCTTGATTTGCTTCGTGTTGGCAGATTTCATCTTTTTGGCACTAGCCCTTGTCCTAGTACCTGGGCCGACAGGGCTGGGGTCTTTAGCAACATCATCCTTGACAACAATGGGAGTAGAGTTCCCATCTAGCACAACAAGAAAATCCATCAAGTTACTTCTATTCACCTTCATTCCCTCAAAGTTATTCTTCATAATCCTATAGAAGGTGTCTTCTAGGTTTTAGATGCGGCTAGAGGTAGTCTGCATACGGAAGTTGACTACAACATTGATTTTAAGTTCTAGCTTCTCTATTGGCCGAGTATCATCATCTTCTGCTTGGGTAACAAAATCCTTCCTTTCAGAATGAGTGGGCTTAGCCATAAGAAGAGCAATTTTATTCACTCTATCCTCAAGCTTAGAGTACTTTTTATTGATATCATTAATTTCATCAACCAACTAGGAACTCATCTGGATGCCTATCTGAGCACGCTCTTTGGCCACCTGCATGAATATTAGGTTGTCTTGGCTCTTCCCAGTGAAATTCTGCTAGCTACCTCTAGGATCCGCCATACCTTTTAGCTTCTCGTTACTTTCCTTATCCTTATTCCCTTCTTCCTTATCAGAAACAACCCTAGAGTTCGTGCCCTTCTTAGACAATTTGTTAGCATAATGCACTAGAATAGGGGAACTTGGGGGGGGGGGTGATAGAACTGTAGCAATATCCTTAGGAGGCATGTTAACAACCTTCTTAGGGGAGATTTTCCTCACTTTCATCATGGATTTTTTGTTGTTTTAAACTCTAGGGCAATGTTGACCTCTTCAGTCTTCATATCCTTAGAGTTGGCGTTGCTAGTTTTTCCACTTTCCATTTCCATAGAGGAATCACTGTCATTATCCTGAGGATTATCCTCATCATCCTGGTAGTCACTAAAAGTCTTTTCCTTTTCCTGAGCATCCATTTCATCTTCAGTATCCATGCCAACCTCCTCATTGAGAAATTTGGCCGCATCTCCCATTTTGATCTTAGCAGCTTCCTCCTTAGTTTCAGTATCATTATCTGTATCCATGCCTGTCTCCTCCGTGAGGATTTTGGCCATTTCTGCCACGTCTTTAGAAAAATTACCTTTTTCCTTCTTCTTAGGAGTGTTGCTGTCACTCGTGAAAGGTATTTTACCCTTCTTCTCATTAATCTTACCAGAGGTTGGGGAGAAGTCTTGGAGCTTGAACTTGGCATGTTCGTAAATAAGAAGAATAAGCCCATCATGGAGAATGGGCTTATCAACTCTTTTCCTATTCTCCATAATGTTAGTAACCAGAGACTGAAGTAGGAGGTAATGGGAAGGAAATTTTCCTTTTATAGAGAAAGTGATTAACTAGCATAAAATGAAAGTTGTAAACCCTAGTATACCGACCCTCTAAAGTGAAATACTGCATAAGGGATTTAACAAGTTTAGCCGATAAAAGATTCATGTGACTGCAGAGAACATAATCTCCAGATTGCTTAACTAGAAGAGTTCTTTCCCCCTAAGTTTTAGGGTAAATTTTAGCTTCATTTTGGGCCATAACCCTACCTCTGTAGTACTTTAACCCAGACATTTCTAAATCTGTAATTTCAGAAATGAGCTTCTCCGTAACACAGAAAGACTTACCACAGAGGGTAGCATTACCGTTATCCCAGCTATCTGCAAACTCTTTGGAGATGTCTTTATCATAACCATGTAGTCTCTCCATGTAGGTAGAGACCCCACCCTCCTTGAGCTTCTCCCAGATTTCAACCTCTTTCCTCCACTTGCAGACTGTAGTCTCTTCCTGTTTAAGCTTACCACCCATTTTACCAGATAATCAGCCTCCAGACTTAAGCATAGTAAAATTATCACAATCACAAATTAAAATGTAAAGTGAGAGAATAATGATAATGATTGTCCCTTTAAAGAACTTGACAACCCAATTCACACAATTAAATTTATTACTGTAGTGACCTTGGAACGTGTAGGGCTCTTGTGAAAGGCAACTAATTAAAATTTTCTTTCTTATCATCATAATAATTCATAGTTTCAGGATTTTGGTGGATTTGGTCGTACCTTATGCAATTGAGGACTTCATTAAATAATCCTTCATTACCTTGCCATCATCTAACATCATCACAAAAGGCTCTCATGTTTGTCAGGCTATCATCCACAACATTCGACTCTCTGAATGCATGAGTAACATGTGTTACATCAAAGTCTATTAAGAGATTTTTAATATGGGTAATGATGTGACTCGTATTCCATGATGGTTTATGAATACCATTAATATAGTTGATGATATTCATGGAGTCACCTTCCAGCCACAACTTAGAACAATTATGGGTTTTGGCCAACTTATAAGTGTACAGGGCTGCCATAGCCTCAGCCACATGGCTAGTTTGGATACCAAGTGGAATAGCCAAGGCTGCCAAATAGGATCCTTGAGAATTTATCACAATGCACCCACATCTAGCAATGTGAGGGTTCCACATTGCTGGATGTGGGTGGATTGTGAGAAATTCTCAAGGATCATGTTTGGAAGCCTCGGTTATTCCACTTGGTATCCAAACTAGCCATGTGGTTGAGGCTATGGTGACTTTGTACACTTGTAGGTTCGCCAAAACCTAGAATTGTTCTAATTTGTGGCTGGAAGGTGACTCCATGAATATTATCAACTGTATTAATGATATTCATAAACTGTCATGGAATACAAGTCACATCATTACCTAGATTAAAAATCTCTTAACAAACTTTGATATAACACATGTTACTCATGCATTCAGAGAGTCAAATGCTATGGCTAATATCCTAGCAAGCATGGGAGCCTTTTGTGATGATGTCAGATGATGGAAAGGTAATGAAGGATTAAGTAATGAAGTCCTAAATTGTATAAAGTATGAAAAAATCCACCAAAATCCTGGAACTATCAATTATTATGATGATAAGAAAGGAAAATTTAATTAGTTGCCTTTCACAAGAGCCCGCACATTCCAAGGTCACTGCAGTAATAAATTCAATTGTGTGAATTGGACTGTCAAGTTCTTTAAAGGGACAATCACTATCATTAAAGGGACTCTAATAGTGATGTTAGGATGCTTTGTGGTCTAGGAATTCCTTCAGAGAATCACCTGATAGATATCCTCTTTCCAGTCAAAATTTTTGATCATGATAATGCGGTGCTATCCCTAGATCCAGCTGGATCCTTGTCCCTAATACACCCTGAACTCATTGAGTGAAATCAAAACAAACTTGTGAACTTAATTTCCTACTTGAATGACTATACCTTGGCATGCTACCTAAATTCTATTTAACCCTTTACCTCTTCCACTAGTGCAATGAGCATGAACATGAAAGAGGGGGATATCAATTTTCTCAGTCTTAAAAAGAAGAATAAAAAGAAAAAGAGGTTTGGCGGTGAAAACCATATTATGGCAGTGTCAGAACCTAAAATAGTAAAAATAAATGATGTATCCAATGGTGAAAACCTCTCAGAGGTGCTGGAGGATGGGAATCTTGATATCCTACCTGATCACTTTTCAGTACTCATAGAGCCTACATAGCTAGTCAACTTGGGAACAATAGAATCATCTCATTTGATATACCTAGTGCAATATTTGTTTGAAGAAGAAATCAATAATTCACACAGTTTTTTCATGAAAAAAAAGATCAACTTTTCTTGGTCTTACTTAGATATGCAAGGGCTTGACACAGATTTGATAATACACCATTTATCCATTTCTGCTAGAGTAAAATGAGTCAAACAAAAACTTAGAAAAATACATCATCATGTGGCATTATTGGTTAAAGATGAATTAGAGAAGTTGTTGAAAGTAGATTTCATAAGGGCTATTACTTATGCTGTCTGGATCTCAAATAGTGTACCTATTTCTAAAACTGACAAATCAATCAGGGTATGCACAGACTTTCAGGATCTAAACAAAGCTTGTCCAAAAGACCACTTCCCACTTTCTAATATTGAAATGATTGTAGATCTCAAGCTGGGTATAAAATTTATTCCCTAATGGATGGTTTCTCAAGTTACAACTAGATAAATATAGCACCTAAGGATTAGGAGACATTTTTTTTACTTGTGCTTGGGGTACATTCTGATGGAATGTCATACCTTTTGGTCTTAAAACATGGGTGAAACATATCAAATAGAAATGAAAACTATCTTCCATGACATGATGTACAAAAACATGGAAGGTTATGTTGATGACACCTTGGCTAAATATAAAAAAAGAATGACACACCTGGCTAACTTAGAAAAATCTTTGATAGGATGGAACAATTCAAATTGAGATTGAAGCCAAAGCAATGTGCCTTTGGCGTAACATATGGAAAAATCCTCGGATACATAATATCAACAAAAGGCATTGAAGTTGATCCATAAAAGGTGAAAGCAATAATGGGGATGCACCCACCAAATATTATGAATCAGATCATAATGTTACAAGGAAAGCTACAATCAATTAGAAGGTTTATCTCGAATAAGGCTCAACCCTTTACAAAGACATTGCATAACGAAGTAATATTTAAGTGGGACAAGGGGTGTGAAAAGAACTTCCAATAGATCAAGGAATACTTGGAAAATCCACCTTTTTCTAATGCCACCCATGCCACAGAATTCTCTCCTAGTATACATATCTAATACAACAACATCTCTTGGAGCCCTACTTGCACAACATGATAAAATAGGGAAAGAAAGAGAAATATACTACATCAACAGAACAATGGTTTCCTACGAACTCAATTACAAAATCATCAAGAAGGATTTATTAGCAGTTGTATTTTCTTTACAAAAGTTCAGACATTACATGTTGGCGCATTTAGTCAAGTTAATTGAAAAGATTGTTCCTTTGATGTATCTATTAAGAAAAACAACCTTGACCGAAAGGCTAAAAAAATGGGTAATGATATTAAGTGAGTTCAACATCAAATATGTAGACATGAAGGTCATAAAGGGCCAAGTTATTTTGATCACTTGGTGGATGCTCCTCTTCAAGATACTAAACCACTTACCATCGAGTTTCCTAATGAAGGCTTCCTACATTGATAGAACACCCATGGAAGATGTTCTTTGATGGATCATTCACCCAACAAGGGTCAGAAGCTTGTGTATTTTTTATAACTCCCCAAGGATACAAGATTCCTAAAGTTTATAAGATGGTTTTCCCTTGCACAAATAATATTGCTGAGCATGAAGCCTTAGTGAACAGGTCAAAGTTAGCTATTGAGTGGAAAAGTTTGTAACTGCACATTTATGAAGAATCCTAGTTAGTAATCAACCAAGTTAATGATCAGTACCGAACTAAGGAAGAAAAGCTCACACCATACAAGATAATGGTTGATGACCTGAAGAAGTATTTTGTTTTTATCACCTTCCAATAGACCCCAAGAGAAAAAAATAAAGCATATGATGCCATGGATACTATAGGCTTGATATTACAACTAGAAGAGCATGACTACTGCTATGAATTCATGGTGGAAGAACTCTCGTTTCCAGCATATGATTCCCTAGACTCCCAAATAGTATGTTCAATTGTGAACACTGAGTCCTCTAGATACAACCAGATTTACTCATACCTTCAAAACCAAATAATCCCTAATGACCTATCTAGGAATGAAAAGAGACACCTCATAAGAAATTTATATCACATTACTTGATCATTGCTAACAATTTATATTGGTGAGGTCTAGACTGTACTCTCCTTAGGTGTTTAGAACTCTGATTGTGTGCTAAAATAAGTTCATGAAGGTATTTGTGGATCTCATTTGAATGGTTTCTCACTGACCAAGAAACTCCTAAGGGTCGGATACTACTAGCCTTCCATGGAAAAAGTGTTTTTATATGGATCCTAATTAGACTAGTAGGTTATTTTCCCCACTTTTATCGGTGTGGTTTCCCTCTAGTATTTTCTATAGAGGTTTGGGAAAAGTGCCCCCACGATGGGGTCAAGGGGAAATTCCCCTTGCAAGATCCCGGGGTAGCGCCCCAAGCACGCTCCCTATCACAATACATGGCATGGTCGAGGGATAGCACCTTCCGGGGCCAAAAATTATTTTATTATTGTAAAAGGTGTCGGGAGTTATTTTTTCTCTATTGGTCGATATATTATAACCCTAATTTTTAACCGACATGAGTATTGTTAAAAGGGCCTTGGGTTAGGGATTTGATATATGTTTTTGGTAGCTTCTTGTAGTGGGATTGGGTTGCATGGGATTGCATATTGTAATCAAGGTGATTTACTAGAATATAATATTGTATGCTTTGTTTGGTGGACATAGCCCATGATTTGGGTGAACCATTTTAAATATTTGTGTCTTTTGTGTGTTTTATTTCTTTGTTGTATTAGCTATATTTTTTCATGTAGCTATTAGATTTCTATCTTTTAATCCTAACAAAAAGATACGGTTCGATACACCAAATCTTGAAAGAAATGCCAACTACACGGTAACTTGATCCACACTCTTTCTAGAGAGTTATTTCCATTTATCACACACTGGCCATTTCAATAATGGGCCTTTGACCTGGTGGGTCAATTATATCCTTCATGATCTAGTAGGCACAAGTTAATTATCACCGCTATAGAGTATTTCACAAAGTGCATGGAGGCCATCCCTTTAATTAAGGCAACTGGAAAAAAAGTATCAATGTTTATCCTAAACTATATCATTTGCAGGTATGGGGTCCCTTCTTCTATTATAACTAAAAATGGGGGGAGATTCAAGAACAAAGATATCGATGAACTGTGTGAGAAGTTCCATATTACCCAACACTATTCCTCTATCTACTACCTGCAAGGAAACAGAGAGGCTGAAGCACCAAACAAAACAATACTGAAAATCTTACATAGAAAAGTGAGAAAATCAGGTAATGACTGGGATCTCTAGTTGAATCCATCTTTGTGGGCTTACCAAAATAGTATTAGAATGTCTATGGGGGAAACCCCATTTGCATTAGTGTATGATGTAGAACCAGTATTACCTATTGAGGTAGAAATACCATCACTTAGAGTTTCTTCACAAGGACTCATAACTGATGCAGATTATCAAATTTCCAGTATCCAAGAATTAGAACTGCATGATGAAAGAAGAAAAGAAGCATTTGATCATCTCGGAGTCTACTAGAAAACAATGTCTAGAGGCTATTAGAAGAAAGTGAGACATCAGGAATTTCAGTTTGGGGATCTTGTACTCAGAGAAAACCCAAAGAATAAACACCATCGAGAATAGAAGGGAAAATTTTAACCCAACTGGCTGGGCCCCTTCGTAAATATTGAAACATTTGGATTTGGAGCCTATCAATTTTGAACTCCAGAAAGAGATCTTCTCCTTGACGCAATCAATACTATCCACCTGAAAAAGTTCTAAACTAGAAATTCTTTGAACAAGAAGTTCCTGTACAGAGAAAATGGACCTGAAAAAAACCCCAAAATAGTGAAAATGATCTTGAAGAAAAAAGAAAAAAATTAGAAAAAGTCCTAGAAAAATGATAATCCCAGTCAATACCTAGCAACATGCACTTTGATGAATTACAAAAAAATAAAAAAGTGAAAAAAAAAGAGAGAAAAATGCCTTGGTGAAAACTTGGTAGACAGGCGCCTCGATAGCAAAAATAACAATTCTTCCAAGTGGATAAAACCTGGTAAATAGGCGTCACTTGTAACTAACACTCTATCTCACAATGCAAAGCTTGGCCATCCCACCTACATAGGATTCAACTAACTTTTCCTACCTATAAATACCTTCAGTCACTTTCGTGACCTTGTACAACTCATGTCGATTTGAGTCTTACATTGATGAAATGGGATCAGTTGATGTCTTAGTCCTAGGTGCAATTTCCTAGCAATTTTGGCACCTATGTCAACATCTTGTCAATCAGTCATCTAACCAATCAGAAATAGTCATCCTGGTCTCTCAACAAGTAGACAGTTTTCCACTGGCAAAAAAATATTTTTCAACACCCCATACACAAACATTTAATTTCTTAACACTATCATTGAATGCATTAGTGTTTTTCAACATGCATTAGATGAAATATGGACATACAAATTGTAAAGAAAGAATTTTTTTTTGGTTTCCTCTATTATTATTATTATTATTATTAGTTGTTTTGATTATTGATTAGGTTTGAGATATGTTGTATTTCCTTGACCTTTACATTTAATTGTAATTTGTATATGTTGTAATGTGATTAAGCATATAGGGGGAAGGAAGATAAGATGTTCCTCTTTTATCCCCAAATGCACAAATGAAAGATCCAAGTTGATTAACCCAAAAGAAGGATCAATGCACAAATGAATCAACCATTTGGAAATGAGAGTAAAGAAGAAGATCTTAAATTCCATTTTATGATTAAGGAGATATGATATATTGCTGTAATTGAAAAGGATGAGAAGAAGTACCAACCTTAAAGAATTACAGATCTTAAAAATTCTATTTTCTGAGGTCTGTAGCCTGTTTCTGGAAAATCCGAAGCCTGATCCAGAATAGAAACGCAGAGATGGACAAAACCTAGAAACCTTTTTCCGATCTGACACCGTCCAGAGAAAAATGTCAACCTTGACCCAATAATCTCACCATTGACCTAGTAATCTTGACCTTGACCTGCACAGGTCTGACATAAAATTTGTTCGCGGATCCTGAAAGTTGGCCAAAAAGGGTATCCGGATTTGCCCTCAAATTCACAGCCCTGAAACTGTATTTGCAAGAAAAAGAGATTTGTTTTTTGGGGGAGGGGGAGGGGTTTTTCTTAGTCAATCCATGATTTAGGAATTAACCTTGAAATCAATAATTGAAATAAGAATGCTAGCAAGTAGTAGAATTGAATCTAATAATGAAGCTATGATATTCAATAGATATGCCAATGTAATTCAAATGTAAGCATGTATGTAAATATGAAAGCTTGGACTTAATAGAAACAATAAACCTCCATAATTGTATGCTTGGAATCCACCTTGAAGGGAGAATGGATGAGTCTTGAGGATGCATAAAGGATCTTTAAGGAAGATCACACCACCATAATGGCTAGATCTAGGATTTGAATGATGAATCTTGAATGCTTGAACCAAATCCCTTCAAAGGCTTGAGAGCTTGAATCCTTGATCTTTAATGGAGAACTTGAATGCTTGAGAAGAAGAATTAAACACCTTAAAATATTGGAAACATGTAGAACAATGGATGCTTGAAATTTTTTCTTGATTTTACTTGGAGAGAATTAGAATTGCCTCTTGTGTCTTATGCTTTTTTTTGTCCTCCCAAAATGAGAGGAGAAAGTTTCCTTTTATATGAAACTAGGGCACAATCTTTTAGAGAGGAAAAAATAGGAGAATTAAATTCCAATTAGACCCATGCCCCTAGAAGAGGACCTATATTAAATATAATTTAGGAATCATCACTTCAAAACCTGAAACAGCCGACCTAGAAGCAGGAAAGATGAATTATGGATGACCTCCGGCAACCGACAGACTTTCAAATTTGAAAGGGGGACCCAGGTCAAGGTCAAGGTTTAATCTAACCTAGGTCAAGGTTGAGGTCAACCCTAACCTAGGTCAAGTTCAAGGTCAACCCTAACCTAGGTCAAGTTCGAGGTCAACCTTGACTGAGAGGGTCAGAACCCCTGGAAAATATGCCAGGTGGGATAGAAGGTGCCTGGAGAGGCCCAATCAGGGTCCTAAACAGGCACAGAAGCATGAGATGATGCAGAAATGAGGGGAAAATATGATGGTGGTTAAAAACATCCCCTATGGAGGGATAAACGTTCTTATCATGGAAGTGCTTCCATTTTAAGATGATACATTAAGCCCCCACTTTAGCGAAAGTATGGAAATCGAACATGCTTTTGGTAAAGTTAGAAGAAAGACTCTGGTGGATCGAAACAAGGTAGAACATCACTAGGTCAAGGAAATGAGCCCCTAGAAAAAATATTCTAACTCAACATAAATGCATAAAGATATGGAAGTAAAGAGAAATCAATCATAGGAAACCTACATGACTACATAAGAAAGACAAGAACAACACTATAGATAACATAGCTTCATGATCTAATCCTACTAGCATGAAAGCAAAAAAGAGAGAAAAGAGATAGTGATTACCTCACCTAGTAAGATTCCCACCTTAATATTAATCACCAAGGAGGTAGAGCCCAATAGGTTCACCCATAAAATGTTCTTGTAATTGTAATGCGTCTTCTGATGGCTTTTGAAAAATATTCATAGATCCACATTCTTGTATCACTATGAATATAAAATGCGTGTCTTTTTAGGAATTAGCAACTTATGTGCATTACCTTCCAAGGATTTAGCATATTGAAAAATTGAAAAGGGTGTGTATCTCTTTAGGATTTAGCAAAAATAAAAGTAAAAATGCGTGTCTCTTCAAGATTTAGCAACTTATGTGTGTTACCTTCCAAGGATTTAGCATGTTGCAAAATGTAAATTAATGTAAACTATAGTACAAGGGAGACCCTATATATGCCCCCTCCTTATCATGACTACCTACTAGGTAGGATAAGGAAGAGAAAGAGGATACCTACTTCACAGGGTAAGGAGATATCCAGCTTAACAACAATGTATACCATATTCTTAGTGAAGAGTCTTGACCCTCACCTCTAAGAGCATAGATAATCATGAAGTGGATATGTCACTTATGGAAAAAGGATCCTCAAAAAGGAAGAGATCTTATCATCAAGACCGTGAACATAGAGGAGTTCTTAGGATAAAATTTCATCTTTGAAAGAATGAGGGACCAAAGATTCAATCATCTAGCCCCCTGTAATGAAAAGGAAGAGGAATCTCAGAATGAAGGAGTCAAACTCTAACCCAAAGCAAAGGCAGGAGTTTATCGAAAGCATAGTTTGCAAAATAAAGAAGAGGTGATGACCTAGGATAATCACCTCTCATATAAGAGGGTAACAATAGTCAAAACATAAATCTTTATAAGGAAATAATGTTTTATGATAAACAAGTGCCACTAAGCTAAGGAAAGTAGATCCTTAGATAGAGGAAGAAGAAAAATGCCTTGCCCCCCAGGGATGAAAGCAAGGGATATATCAAATTATATCGAGAGATATTGTAAAAAAGAGATATCTTTACAAAACAAATTCCATAGAAAAGATATCATGAAAAAATTTATAGGGATAGTATATAGAAAGCAACCAATTAAACTCAAAACAAAATATATGCTAAGAGAAAAATGGATCCTATAAAACTGGAATGAAATACCTCTTGCCCCCTAGTTAAGAGACAAGAGGAAAAGAATATGATCTAACTTATAGAAGAATGAGGGGAATGCCCGATATCAAAATTATGAAAAAATTATAATACTGCATGGGAATGAGATATAATTCCCAAAGAAGCTCTTTCTCGAACATATAATTTGAAATGCACACAATCAACAAGTAAGTGTTTATTACTATAATGAAAGGGACATCTGTATTTAGAGAGAGCAATTTTCAGAATAGGTTTGAAGATTTCTTTCTTGGAATTCATTAACTGGACATACACTTTCTTAGCCACATCTTGAGGAGTATCATGGTGATCTAAAGAAGGTGTTGGAAGAAGAACATGAAGAGGAGGAAGAAGGTTAAGGTCAAACACCCTGGTTGGAGGAGGTGGAAAACCTATACCATGCATATCTTGTTTTGGAGATGAATGAATCAGGTTTTTAATGCCTTTCTCATGGATACCGATCCCTAAACCTTTATAGCCTTGTTTATCCACCATAGTATATCCGGTAGTGTACCTATCTTGCAAAGCTTTGATAGGAGGAGATTGATTATGGTGATCATGAGAAAATGTTGTGTATGGTGGAATGATAGGATTAGAAGAGATTTCCTTGTTTTTCCCTTTATCGTCATCATGGATTGGATAGGGAAGTGAAGGTAAATGAAATAATTCTCGAACATCATTATCATGAATCCTAGCTTGGGCCCCATCATAAGTGTGGGAAGAACTAGGGATTGAAGGTGGAGAAATAGAAATAGGAATATTTGGAATTGCATTAGAATTGATAGGATTAGGGTTAGGAAGATTAGGAGCTAGATTAGATATGATAGGAGTAGGAAGATTAGGAGGTGAGGTATCGTCTACCCAATTCTTCACATAATCAAAAAGAGTAATAAGTCCACTACACAAATCTTTAATAAAAGTTTTGAAATTAGGGCGACTAGTATTGGTTAATCTTAAAATAGCATAAGAAAGTGAAACATGAAGATTAAAAAACATGATGAAATGGATGATACTCTCATAGAAATCATAAGTACTATAAAGAGATGCTAAAAGAAGCATAATAAGAAAAATAGCCATACACCAAAAGATCTTCATAATGAATGAAATGCAAGAAGTGCTTTTGTATTTTTATGAATATATATTTTTTTGTATTTTAAAATGCAAGAGCATAAAAGAAATTTTAATATGTATGCAAGAGATAATGTGGGAGGCAAATCATCTAACACCAACAAGAAAGAGTTGTCTATCGCGGGTTCACCAAAATGTAAATGAAGAAATTTTTTTTTGGTTTCCTCTATTATTATTATTATTATTATTATTATTATTAGTTTTGATTATTGATTAGGTTTGAGATATGTTGTATTTCATTAACCTTTACATTTAATTGTAATTTGTATATGTTGTAATGTGATTAAGAATATAGGGGGAAGGAAGATAAGATGTTCCTCTTTTATCCCCAAATGCACAAATGAAAGATCCAAGTTGATTAACCCAAAAGAAGGATGAATGCACAAATGAATCAACCATTTGGAAATGAGAGTAAAGAAGAAGATATTAA
This sequence comes from Thuja plicata, assembly GCA_018584345.1. Taxonomy (NCBI): domain Eukaryota; kingdom Viridiplantae; phylum Streptophyta; class Pinopsida; order Cupressales; family Cupressaceae; genus Thuja; species Thuja plicata. The sequence goes on from MU226704.1 coordinate 118,267, forward strand.
ATTATGTTTTATGATTAAGGAGATATGATATATTGTAGTAATTGAAAAGGATGAAGAAGTACCAACCTTAAAGAATTACAGATCTGAAGAATGCTATTTTCTGAGGTCTGTAGCCTGTTTCTGGAAAATCTAAAGCCTGATCTAGAATAGAAACACAGAGATGAACAAAACCCAGAAATATTTTTTCGATCCAACACCATCCTAAGAAAAATGTTGACCTTGACCCAATAATCTCACCATTGACCCAATAATCTCAATCTTGACATGCACAGGTCTGACATAAAATCTGTTCGCGGATCCTGAAAGTTGGCCAAAAAGGGTATCTGGATTTGCCGTCAAATTCACAGTCTCAAACCTGTATCTGCAAGAAAAAGAGATTTGTTTGTTGGGGGGGGGGGGGGTTGCCTTAG
>MU226704.1:126172-144395 GCA_018584345.1 Thuja plicata
TAATGATAGGGTCTTGTGTGATGTGGTCCCTATGACTTGTTATCATGTCATTTTGGGAAGACCATGGAAAGCCTCAAGACAGACCATTCATTATGGATTGGAAAATGTTTATGTTGTGCACAAGGATGGAAAGAATTATACCCTCACACCCCTACCCAACCATGTTGCCGATGAAAGTAGGAACATAATTGTGTTTGGTTCTAAGAACTATGTGGATTTGCAGAGGAAAGAAGTGCAGGGATCTATAGCATCTGATCATAAGACAAGGACCACTTTGTTGGTCATGAAATTAGAAGTTTGTGATAGTCACAATGCATTTAATATTAAGAATAAAAAAGAGAAGAATAAAGGAGTTATGGTGGGGACTATGTGGTGTCCTATGCTATCACCAAGGAAGGGTGATAGTTCCATTACCATTGAGAACAATAGCAGGGGTCTAATTGATCCTAAGATGAAGATGAAGGGGAAGTTTGTGCAGTCACAAGTTGACTATCCTCAATCAAAAATAAATTTTTTTTCCTTGGGTGGTGACAAAAACAAAGATTTTTCTTTTGTTTCTAATGCTTGGAATGCAGGTACTATTCATATGAAGGGTGCTAGGTTGTAGATGAAGAGTTGCAGACATCCATCTAGGAGAATGGGTGGCAAAAAGAAATCTTTCCTTCACTCTTGGGACAAGAGTCATTTTGGAGGTTGAGGAAGTTGATAGGAATTTTATTTAATGCTTGGAAGAGAGAATGGTATGGACTGGAGATGAAATGTACGGATTTCTACTCAGAATTGCAATAAAATTCAGAATTTCATAACTTTCCTTTGCATGTTTTGATCTCTATTTCATTCCATTAATTTTGTTGATTCTTGGAAGATATATTAGGGTTGTATAAGACATTTTTTGATTTTTTGAATTATTATTGTTTCCATTTCAATCAATTTGGATTGACTGTCCTCACTAAATCTCTATTTTTCTTAGTAGTTTTGATAAATTCTTCAATGTGAAAGCATCATTCCATGAATGTGATTGATTTTTCTCATGGAATGATTAATATTTAACATGTAAAACATTTTAATAACATTATATGTTGCATAATATTTGATTTTATATGGTGATCACCAAGAATAGTGAAGAAAACTTGATGAAATTGCTGGCTAGAGTGTAGCAGCAAGAGATCTCATTTAATGAGGGCATGTTTTTGTTTGAGGAAAAAAAATTATATGTCCAACGTGTGGTGAATACTGAAGGAGGGATTTTGGAAGTGAGTGGAAGGGTGAAAACTAGAAGGCCCTAATTTTTGGAGCAATTTGGTGAGGGTATGTTAGAAACCCCATAGGGCAATGTGATATTGTCAAACCAATTTGATAATCCTTAGTTTTAGACCATTTCTAGACTCTGTGAAAAGTGGAATGTCAGGGAAGTAGATAGAAATGGTACTTCCTTTGTAAATGCACCCAAATTAACCCTCTTGTAGACAGTGAACAGTTAGTTTTTGGGATAGTTGGTCCAAAGTACCAATACCAAATATTTTTATATGTTGTATATAAGGATAGTGGGTGTCTAAATATATAATTTATTTGGGAAGTGTTTTGGGAAAAAAAAGAGTTATTTGGGAAAAACTCTCTGGTTAAGGCTACAAGGATAGAGAGCCCAGAGTGTGGATTAAGGGTAAGATCTTGGAGTAGGACTTCAAGAACCACTCAAACATTGATGGATTCATATTTTAAGCCATCTTAAATCCCTATAATAGTAAGGGAGTTGGAAGAAGTTAGACAGATAGGTTAGTGACGTATTGGCACTTGGGGTCACTTGAGTAAAGGAACACCATTGAAGAAACCAAGAAAAAATTCTTTATGAAATAACCCCAATCTAACCTACCTCTTTGCATCAAGGTTCCTCTCTATTAGGTGCATCTACAATGGGTGCATCAGCTATAAGGACATTCCTCAATAGCCTCCTCTCCTTTGGCATCTATAAGATGGCCATGCTTGTCTCTGTGGAGTAGGTGGCCTTTGTCAACCTATCGCTGCACCACCCGATCTCCCTCCTCCTCCTCTATAAAATACTTTGTGGCACTAACGCAACCTAAGGTTCCACCCTCATCATGCCTACACTGCTATCTAACAACAGATTAGATGGTACTAGCCCCTGAAGGACCTACCTATCCTCTAGCCTATCCTATGGCAAGAAGCCCATCATCGATATGTGGAGCTTGCTTGACGGGATTTATAAAGAAAGGAACATGATGAGATTATATAACTTGCCTATAAGTTGGAGTGACACTGGCATCTATAATATCAGGTAGGTACTCCCACTTGATGAGCTATAGACCACAAACCTCCTATGCAGCTAAAGCATATGATAATCAGGGGACCCATGCTTGACTCTCCTTGTCTACATAATGTGCATATGAAGTAAACTTGGTGGAAACATCCTGCTATCTGCAAAAATGTTGTCATACCCTAGAAATGGAAAATCTCTCTACCATAGGGGCAACTCTATCAATTAGTGGCCGACTACAAAACATGAAAGATAACTCATAACGAGTATCAGATCACCTCTTGATACCAACATAGAGCCTCCAATCTATGGATGTAAGATCTTCAAGTTACCATCTTCAATAATCAGTCTTTCCTAGATTGGGGTGTTGAACATAACCTATATACCTATATATATATATATATATATATGGATAGATGAAACTGTGGGGTTCATCTGTAATTGGCTGAGAAATGGGAAGATGTTCCAATGCCTAGATATGAAAAAACTAAAAGCCATGCTCTTGCCTCTCCTGTACACCACCTCGAGAAACTCTTGATATATATAGAATAATAGGTAGGCACTCAAATAAAACTTCTTGGGGGTAGCTAGCATCTCTAGTAGAATCCTACCCCAACTACATAAGAAGCCCTGCTGGCTCCGGTCTGGCATTAGAACACAACCTATAAGACGAAGAATGACATAGGGAAGAGAGTAATCAATAACATAGCATGTCATGATATAATCCTAGGTAAGATGTCTCTTTTTGATACTATGATCTCCAAAGACCCGCTCTAATGCTGCAAAGCCTTAAGTGGGATCCTGATCATAATACACCAAGTCAGCTGTTAAAGGAATACGAAGGATCCTATATGTTGGGATAATGGAGAGGTGTGTGTACTAAGAGGGGAGGAATGAATCAGTAGCATTTCAAACTTTTAATCAATTCTTTGTAACCACAATTCTGTATTAACTGATTGAGTAGATTACATACACCAAGCATATAGTATCACAACTAAAATGTAAATGCATATAAAGTAAACAATACACATACATAAAATTAAGTACTCATGGCACTAATATTTTGGTATCGCAGAAAACCCTTGTTAGAAGGTAAAAACTGCGGTGGGGATGAGACCCACAAAACTTCACTACTGTAAAAATAAAGTTAGCTTGTTAAAGCTTACAAGAATGATCACTTCTGATGATCTTACCCTATTAGGGGTAACAATGAGATTGATTAGATCTACCTCATGTGAGGATTTAGAAACACAAAGTATGTGTGCACTCGGTTAAGAGATTTACAATAAGATGGTTAAGTCTACTCTGTTAAGAGATTTTGGGGTCTATTACAACTGTTAGAGAGTAAATTTTTTTTAATCTGAAACATATAAAATCTCAAATTGCTGATACAGATCCATTAAATACATACAAAACATATCACCTCAATGTGAATAATAATACCTTTTTCTCTATTATGCTCAGTAGCCTTGCCTTAGTTCTGTAAACTAATTTTTGCAATGTAGTCTCTGTCCTTAAAATCCTTGTCTGATCTATGATGTCTATAGTATGGCAGCTACTTGATCATTTCTTGATCAACATACATTAAAAAATGACATCTATACATTTATATATATCAAACTCTTTGACCTAATTAGGGCTTAACAATTACATCCCTAACCTAATATCAACAGTGTACATAATTTACCTTGATCATCTACACATAGGAGACATAAATAATTATTGTTGTAAATTTGTAATTAATGTCCTCCTCGATCGTGTAAACTGTTATCTAGGCCGGCTAAAAAGTTGTTACATAGAATGATGTTCCATAAAAAGCTTTTATGTGGCCTATGATCTACTCGGTTAATGTTGTCTCTCGGTGCTCGGTGCAGTCTATGTATCTTAGTTACTGTGTAGCTCGGTGTTGTTTACTGCTTGGTATAGTCTTTCTACTCAGGTATCATTGTACTCAGTTAACTTTGGGCATGATCAGTGCTCTTGATTAACTCTGTACTTTGGTGATTATACATGCTGTCTTGTTGTGATTCCATTACCGACTGTCCACTATGTCTGCTTGATATCTAATGACAACTTCAATGCATAATTGGAGTAACATTCTCTCCCTTTGGCATTAGTATCAAAACCTTATTGTTGTACAAAATACTATACATAGTGACTCCCCCTTTGTACATGCTCTCCCCCTTTGTATATACTTGGTATATGTATATGAACTCATCCTAATTATAGTATCCCCATTTACTATACATATATTTCCCCCTTTTTTGAAAATAATGACAAAAGGAGTATAACTTACAGTTTGTCAAAAGTATTAGGATGGGCATTCTTGAGATTTTCTGGTAGCTTCTCCCATTTCTCTTTTAAATGCTTGAGGGTTAACTGCTCTAAATTGATCTAAGCATGCATATCATTTATGTTGTCTGTCACTAAAAATTCTGGGGTGGCAATTATAATTTTTTCCAAATTCACATGTTTCTGCATCATGACCAAATGAGGTAGTAATGTCGCCTAAAGCTTGGTTACTTGTTCTCTGATGGTCTCTTCTTCTTTCTTCAAGTCTTGTCTCAACTGCTGGTTTTGAATTACCTTATTGTAATGCATCTGTAATGCATGTTGTTCGGTTGATAGACTGTTTGCACTATCCTTTAGATCTTGATCTATTTGCTTTATCTTGTCACTAATATTGGTAGTGAAGTGATCTAGAGTGCATAACTGCTATAGAATTGTAATGAATTTAGATATAGCTATTTCTAAACCATTGATAAATTTAGACAGAGTTACTTTATGTATTGCCACTGTCTAGCTGATCTTCTTGGTAAATTTATATTGGATCTTCTTCTCGGCTCTTTTTTCCAATTTATGCTCGGTATCAATGTTAGGTTTGTCAATTTCCTTGATGAGAAGTTCAATTTGTTCGAGTATGGGGTCTCATTCATCAATGCTGATATCTGGTACAACTTTCATTAGAATCTCTTTTGCTTTTTCTAGCACTTGTGCACTCTTTTCTTCTTATCTCAGCTTGTCCTGTGCTACTTTTTAGGTGCAAAATTTCACCATATTTCTTCAATGTTTCTAGATCAAGTGTCCTTGGATCCCATTCATGAATTTCTATGATTTCATCTAGTATAACTGCATCCTTGGTTCCTTTCATCTTCTTCTTTTTCTTTCCTTGAACACTTAATGAAGGAGATAGAGATAATGTTAACAGAGCCTTTTGCTTGATTTTTGGCCTGTCTTTCTTGGTACTCAGAGTGATGACTTGGTGAGGTGCATCAGTGGCTAACCTTGTGTCTATAGTAGATGTATCTACTATCTTGTCATTTGTCTCCATGTTACCTTCACCTTTCTCTTTTGTAGCATCAATGGTATCTTTAGGTGCATCAGCTTGTGTTGTTCCACCACTATGCTCGGTCTCTTTACCATGATCTTCACCCTTATCTTCATTTGTATCTGTAACATTCTCGAGTGGCTTTTGTTGTGCTTTAGTATCAATTTTAATTTTTTTGACCAAAATAGGTAACTGGCTAGGTACATCTGCTTGTGTGACCTCTGTTGTGTCTTTCTCATCAATAGTCTCGGTTGCTTCGATTGACTCATCTTCCTTGGATTTATCATCCAGATCACCTTTTGTTACATCCATTATTGTGATCTATGGGTGACCTAAATTAGTCTAGAGTTTAGGAATACTATCTAATACATCATCAATTGCTGCATCATCAATTTTTGTGGGTTTTTTACTTGGTCTAGTAGATGCAACATCATTTACTTCTTCAGTATCTTGGATGTCCTCGAGTGGATTCATCAGTTCATTCCAAAGTTTGATTCTCTCTATATCCACTTCCTTCATATTTCCTTGTAGGATATTCAATGTTTTTTGTTTCTTAGGAAATTCCTTGGCATACTTCTATATTACATCATGTATCTCCTCAAATGTGCACTCATCTTTAATAATAGTGAGAGCTTCTTCTCTCATCCGTTTCTCAGTTTGAAGTGCATATGACCATCTTGCTGATATTTTATCATACAATTCTTATAGAATAGAAGTAGAAAAATCAACTGGAACTTGTTTGAAGTTGATCATCATATCTATGATTACTTCTTTGAGTTTATCCTTGTGCTCGATAGTCAGATCAGAATATGCTTGTATCTTTGGATGTCATAACTATCCAGTTGTCTTGATTGGCTCTGCAATCTCATCAATGGTCCATGATGTCTTATTCTGTACAACCTTGAATTGATCTGGATTGTCGTTAGAATCATCCTTTTCATCTTTTTCAATTACATATCTCCTCTTTTCTCTCAGTGCAGTAGTACCCTTTTGTTTCCTTGTTTGGTATGTAAGCTTAGGTGACGGTCTTGTGATTTTTACTACACCTTTCTTCAAAGGTGGTGAATCAATAGTCACCAATTATGATCTTGTTTTCGGTGGAGACCCAGTCTTTGTGCTTTTTCCCCTTTTGGCCTTGGATGCCTTAACTGGTGCTTCATCAGACTCGATGGCATCACTATCATGCTTAGGTTCTTCTTCTTGACTAACTGAGGTCTTCTCCTTAGTTTCATCTTAAGACTTGTCCAATTCTTCATTTGTGATTGAAAGTTTCCTCTTCAAAGTTTTGAGAATTTTAGTATTTTTCCAACCCATCTGTTGAACTTGTAAAGTAATTTTTATTCAGGTCTTTGCTTCTTCATAGGCACCAAATATCATGGCAGATTTATCAACAGGCTCATTCAATAGTTTCTCAATAGCCACTGAAGTAATGTCAATATCTAATTCGTAGTCCATCAGAGGTAGCCATGTTGTCCTCTGATCTGCTGCTTTAATTAAAGTTGTAAATGTGTCTACTACAAAACATATATCATATTTGAATTGTTCTACTAATTTCATAGGAATTCTGCATCTCTTTTCCATCTTAGCTTTGAACTTAGCAAAATATTCATTCATAACAGGTTCAAATTTATTCCCTAGACTTGTAATCATCTCATTGATTTGTACTATAACTGGTATGTCTGACTTGAACCACTTTACTTTACCGATTGAGGGAAATAAAATATGCATGGAGAAGAATATGCAAAGTAGTAATGAACCTAACTTACATGTATTTGACTTTGTTGATCTTATGGTTCTCATATTTTCTTCTAGTTGCCTCTGCAACAGCTCAGAAAGATCAAGTTGTAGTCCTTTCTTGAAATTTTTTAGCCTATGTCAACAACTACCAATGATATGTTGTTTGGTCTGCTGGACTGGAATATCTTATACCCAATGAAATAAGCTCAGAACCTCAGTTCAAGATCACTAATGCAGTTGATCTTTAAACCTCTTCCATCCCACTCGGCTAATGTTAGCTTCTCTAACTCAGTTCTCTGTAGGTGCCTTACGACTTTATTTTTGTCAGGTATATGATATCCAGTTACGGTGTGAATTACATCTCTGATTATCTTCATGGAATCATCCATCTAGAGCTTTCCATCATGTACTCTTCTTAGAACAATGTGGATCCATTCATTGTGAAAGACCTTCGAGAAATTTAGGGAATTGGTTAACCCTTTAACCTCCAGATGTTTGTGATCTTCTTTCAACTTCTGATGTGTGCATAATGATTAGTATGTGTCCATAAGCTCAAAGTATCTGATTTCACCTATTTTGCAGTGTATGTAGGCACATACATCTTGGACTAACAAAACACTAGGTGGGATAGATGAAAACACACCTTTATCATCTGGTTGGACTGTAACCTATGGATGGATCTTGTAGTTTGGTTCTGTGCAGGTGGAGTTCTTCACCAAAAAACCTTTTTATGCTTATCCAACTTTGCTTTCATTGTTCGAGATGGGGATGCCATGAGCTCTATTTTAGGGATTTTGTAAAATTTACTTGAATAAATTGGTGAGGGAAGATTGCGTAGTGACTAACCTTTGTGTGCTCAAAATGTGCTTAAATCTTTGAAGGATTCTCAAAAATGCTCTGCTGCAACTTTGTTCTCTTTTCTCTATTCTTCTCTATGATCGCGTTGTGAACAAATGAGTTCATGTCGACCAAATATATAGCAAATAACTTAGGGTAGTGCAATAAATTCTCTTCACCAACCACTCAGTGAAAAATAATCATGCTTGGTTAACACTAACAATGCTTTAGCTCGGTGAGTATACCATATACTCGGTTACCATAGCAACTCAGTTTTCTCTTCACATATTTACCGACTGACAGTTTTAACTTGATACATATTAACCAACTCAACTAGATCAAAGTAATCAAACATGTAATGCCACAATGCATCTTCATTCATGCTAATTTGGAATATGTAAAATAAATATAGGAACTGATGTAAGATATAGCATTGCAAAACATAGTTCCATACCTACTTGTATTGCTCAGGTGGAGACGATGGAGCCACCTAATCCATCGGATGAGGTGTCACCAACTGTTGTGCTTGGTCTTGCATTATCATTTAATTCTCTTTTCCACATTTGATTTTTTATCCTCATGATTTATTCAATTGTATTTCCATTCCCATAAGTGTTTATTTGGTCTACACAATCTCTTCTTATGTGATTGAATTTATGACAGTGAGAACATGCCATTCCAGAGTTTGACCAATTCCTAGACTTGGTTCACCATTATATCATAAAATTTTCTTCTATATGTCCATATTTACCACATGTTTCACAACTACTCCAAGTCTTATAATCCCATGCATAAGCATTTCCTTGTCTTCTCGGTTGATTTACCATTTCTTGTCCTTTAGGCTTCCAGATTTGCTAGATTTTTCTTGCATGCTTGTGTTGTATGACCATTCACGTTGCAATTCTTACAATATTTTTCCATGTATGATTTCTTCTGTGGTGTTTTCAACTTGGATCTACACTCATGTGCCAGATGTCCATGCTTATTACAATTATAGAAAATACCATTAAATTTAGGAGGGTTTCTAGGAATACCTTTTTCTTTACTCTTGCAAACATTTGATGTGTGGCCTAGTTTTCCACAATGATGGAAAGAAGGATTCTTAGGCTTCAAAATTGAGTATACATTCCTTTGTTCAGCTTGATTTGATAATTATCCTTTCTTGGTATACCCTAATCTGGTATCATTGTTCAGTCTTCTTTGATGGTTCAGAAATTCATCTATTCTCTTAGTACTTTCTTTAGATCTCTTAATCACTTCATTATGTTGCTGTAAAATCTTCACTTCATTTGTCAATTTTTCATTTTCTTCTTTTAGTACACCAATTTCTTCTATTCTTCTTTCAATTTCAGTATTCACTCAGTTTGCCTCATGATTCATAACAACCACTTGATTGGTGATCTCAAAGTAATGTTTAGTAAGTCTCAATATCTTAGTTTCTTTCTCTTGTAACTTTTCAGTCATCTGTCTTTTGTCATCATCAAACATGTTCCTATCTTGTTCAAATTTATTTGTATCATTCAATACTTCCACCATTCTAACCATTTGTGTATCCTGTTTGATCAGTAGTGCTTTCACTTATTCAGTAAGTTGTTGATTGCTTTCTGAGAGTTTTGATATAATTTATTCAGATGCATCATATATGCTACCAGATTCAGATCCAGGAGTGTCAAATGGGTCATGAATCTATTCTTCATGATAATCAATCTCATGAGAGTGAAGTTCCATTTCCTTTCTCTTAATCAACATCTCCCTGAGTTTCTCTTTGGCTTCCTTGTATTGTTCGACGTAGATCTGCAGCTGTAACTTCTGATTTTCAATAGTTTTGTCAAGTGTATGCCTTTCCATTGTAAGATCTTTTCTCTTCAGCTATTAAAACTTAAAAATAAGAGAACTATCTCTGATACTAATTTTTGGGATAATGGAGAGGTGTGTGTACTAAGAGGGGAGGGGTGAATTAGTACTCTTTCAAACTTTTAATCAATTCTTTGTAACCATTGTTCTGTATTAACTGATTGAGTAGATTGCATACACCAAACATATAGTATCACTGCTGAAATGAAAATGCATGTAAAGTAAACAATACACATACATAAAATTAAGTACTCATGACATTAGTATTTTGGTATTGCAAAAAACCCCTGTTAGAAGGTAAAAACTACAGTGGGGATGAGACCCACAAAACTTCACTACTGCAAAAATAAAGTTATCTTGTTAAAGCTTACAAGAATGATCAGTTTTGATGATCTTACCCTATTAGGAGTAACAATGAGATCGATTAGATGTACCTTATGTGAGGATTTAACAACACAAAGTATGTTAGCACTCGGTTAAGAGATTTACAATAAAATGGTTAAGTCTACTCTGTTAAGAGATTTTGGGGTCTATTACAACTGTTAGAGAGTAAAAAAAAATTGATCTAAAATATATGCAATCTCAATATTACTAATATAGATCCATTAAGTACGTACAAAACATATCCCCTCAATGTGAATAATAATACCTTCTTCTCTGTTCTGCTCGGTAGCCTTGCATTAGTTCTGTAAACTGATTTATGAAATGTAGTCTCTGTCCTTACAATCTTTGTTTGATCTCTGATGTCTGTAGTATGGTGGCTACTTGATCATTTCTTGATCAAAATACATTACAAAATGACATCTATACATTTATATATCAAAATATTTGACCTAATTAGGGCTTAACAATTACATCCCTTACCTAAGATCAATGGTGTACATAATTTACCTTGATCATCTACACATAGGAGACATAAACAATTATTGCTGTAAATTCGTAATTAATGTCCTCCTCGATCATGTAAACCATTATCTAGGCTGGATAAAAAGTTTTTACATAGATATCTAGAATATCGGTGAGCTTCTTGAGCCCACACTGATCTAAAACTTCCCTCTCTCCATCAGATAAGTTCTGGACCAACCACATGGTCTATAGGTAGGCGCAACAGAACTGTGGATTGCTCAGACTCACTTGTGTCACAAAGAAACATTGTAGAGTATCAATATATGATTAAATGAAGCAATATACACAATAATCAGAGATGAAAATTATCATAGAACATCAATAATCAGGTAAACAAGCCAAAATGTAAAGTACGATAGCCAGACAAAGAAGAAAAAATGATGAAAATATACCAATGTTTCCCATATGATATTTTGCAGTTAACCATATTATCGTACGATGATTCTCACAAGATATTATGATAAAAAGAGGTAATATGATAAAGTTCATAGATTCATATGGAATAATGGTAAAAAATTCAGAGGATCATGTGACAAAGGAGCCTTCTTAGAATGAAAAAACTCAACACATGACATGATAGACTATTTTAACCATACTGTCATACGATAATTTCCTACGAATGATATGAAAAAATATAATTTGTATGACAAAGAGATAACATGACATAAAAATGTGGAAAATTGGACAAAAAGCATGAAACATTTGCAAAACAAGAGGTCGATTAGATCACTTACTAGTGGACTGTAGTTCTTGGGTTGGTTGTGGCATCTCTAGAGTGCGAATTGGTGATTTTGAACTAGAACATGCATCTTTTCTCTAAGAAGAGCTCAAAGGTTCTCCAAAAGTCAATTGTGAAAATGACCCCTCCAGGCACTTTTATAGCCATTAGCCCTAATTTTCAAAATCATCGAATGAATTCAAAATTAGCCCCATTACCTAATTTAGCATCTTAGTGAAATCAAAAACTGATATCAAATTTCAAGTCAAATGCCTCAGTCAAAGTTTTTAGTCAAATATAGTCAAGCTTCTCAAATCGATCATGAATCAATCCAAATTCAATCTTGCTTAGTCAAATTGACATGGTCAAACCATGATCAAACTGAGTCGAACCTAGTCAAACATTGGTCAAAATTGGTCGAAAGGGCCTCAATGAAGCTCAAAATTCAATCACAATAATTTGCAACCTCTTTGGAACTAAATCAAATAAATCTAATAGAATTCCTAGTCAAATTTCAAATCTTTTTATCAATCAAACCAATTTAGTACTCCACCAAAATTTTAATTTCTCTCCTAAGGGGGCATGATACATATATCATCAAGTCGATAATCAAACTCAAATCAAGAAAGACCTCATCACTAGGGGCATCTCAATTTCATCATAATCCATATCAAGTTGAGGTTCTTTGATCTTTCTCTACATGAGTGATTTCATTGATTCACATCAAATTGCTTGGAAAAACATCTAATCTATTTCAAACCAGTTGGATCTCTAGGGGCATATCAGTTTCATTGAACCACATCAATCTGATATTGTATTTATCAACTAATTAACTTCATTAGGATCCATATTAAGTTAATTACTCTAATCACTCTCTTAACGATAGGTAGTTTCATTGCAATTCATCAAGATGGTTACTCATTCAAACCAACCTTATGGTTTAATAGTCTTTTCTTACATTGATAAATTTCATCACTTTCATAAAATTGGTTAATTGTCAACATCACTAGATAGGCATTCAGTTTCATCACTTCACATTAAGCTGAACATTCTGGTTCTTCTCTATTGGTCTCTAGAATTGGTATCTTTGAATCATCTATCAATCTTTGTTTAATCAAGCTCAGAGTCAGTATCATCAGCCTTCTTCTAATCAAGTTAGGAGCTGATATCTTTGGATTTTCATCAATCTTAGTTGGATCAAGTTAGAAATCAATTCTCAATCAAGAATAGCTTCATCACTTCACATCAAACAGTTTGACACCTCGACATCAGATATTCTTTGAATCCATGTGCTGTTCATATATCGATTCATACAAGGGAAAATATAATCACCTAAGATTGGTCTAGTAAACTAAGAGCCCCCAATCTTGATTAATTAGCCTAACAACCTAATCAAAGACATTTAAATACTAGGCCCAATCATGTGAGAAAATTCAATCAACCATGCTTGCATAATTAAACCAATCTTTTAATTAATCATCAACTAAATATCAAATCCTAGCAACAAGGCTATTAAATCGGTAAATAAAAGTCACTTAATATTCCTAACCTTCTTTTAATTAAGTGTAACCATTCAACACATGTGTGTGCACCCAAAATGATAATTAAAAATAAATTAAAAGGAGGAAATTACAATTTCATTTCTTCTACAACTAAACAAACACAACTTTATCCAATCAATGACTCTCAGATGGATTAAGTTCACATGGATTGAAGAAGAAACGAATCTCAACCACTCTTAATGATCAAATTTTATCCATTCATTCTCATGGGATTTCTATAAAACAAGATTCTCCTAACTCATCTCATAACAACAAATTTTTTATATTAGATTTATAATACTAAAATCATTCTAGGTTCTTAGTATACATTGTTCTTAGATTAAATTCTTAATCTTAGTTTTCTTTCACCATGTAATTTTTAGTTGAATCTTGCATCTAGCTTCATTTATAGCTTAGTATCTCAATCCCTAGTTTAGTAGTTGCATGGTTAATCAAGATCTTGGAGTAAAGAATGCATTCATTGCATCACACTCACTTGAATCTTCCAGTTTAGGGACATCAAGTAACTAATATATGCTTATGATATGAGAGAAATTCCCATGGACTATAATCACCCTAAATAGGAAGAGATAAGTCAGCTTTAGTGGGTTTTTTGATTATTATGATTTGATTATCATGTTTTCGGTTATGGTAAAAGTAGATTTTGAAGGGAATATGGAACCCTTTACAAAAGATTCAAAGATAGGAAGATAAAGCACAAGTCAGAAGGAGACAGATGGAGGAACAACATATGAGAATTATAGGGACTCCTCCAGCAAAGTAGTCCAAACAAACAAAACCAACAAAACACCCGAGATAAAAAAACTGACACAAAAAACTATGACAACCAACAAAGGACTTAACCAAGATACTTCATGTACTCAGCAGTATCATCCTTCAACTACATTAATTTCTGAATAGAATCCTTGAGAGTATCAATAAATTTAGACTAATAATCCTTTTTCTTCTTGGTGTTGGCATAGGCTCTAGAACCAAGTCCAATAGGAGCAACAACCATATCAATACCATCATCAATATTCACAATGGAATTGCTCTTATTTCCCTCTAGCATCCCCAAAAGAGCCCTCAAGTTGTTAGTAGTGAATTTCATCCCCTCAAAGCTCTATTGGATAAGCTGGTTGAGAGTTTCCTCAAGTCTTTTAAGGTGACTCAAGTTAGTCTGCATTAAAAAATTAATGACATTAATCTTATTATCTAGCTTCTCCAAGAGGGCCTTCTCATCCACCAAAGCCTTTTCGCTATTGATGTTAGCTCTCAGAGTATTGAATTTAGCAATAAGCATATTAAGATTATCCACCCTTTCCTCCAGCTCACCATACCTAAGATTAATTTCTTTAATTTCCTTATAAACCCAGGTAGTCATCTGAATGTCCAGGTCAGACCGAGCACTAATAGACTAGAGAAACCCAGTAACCTAAATTTGAACATCTGAGTCCTTTTGAACTTGCACCTCATCATTATTACCATCCACTTTATCAGATTTTGCCTTAACATTAGTGTCCACATTCACAGAGATCACTAGGGAAGAGGGATTTCCCATTTGGGTAGAATCATCATAATCAATGAGAACATGGGTATTCTTGGTTTCCTTCTCCTCTTCCACCTTATTTTAAGAAAAACCAAGGCCCAAAGTGACTTTATTGGAAACCTCCTCACCAATGAGATTTTTAGGAACAACTTGAACATGTGACTCAACAATAGGGTCACACTCACTGCCTAAGACCTTAACTTACCCACCAGGATTAGGGAAATTCTCCACTTTTGTGTTAACTTCATCAGCATCTACCTTCTCATCACCAACACCCACATCCATAGCACCATATCTCTTCAGGGACTTCAGTATCCATATCGTCATATTTCTCACTTAGGGCATCATAATTTTTGTCTTTCGACAAGTCCTCTAGAGCTCCATCATCAGATCCCTACGTAGTCTTACTCTACTTGGATACATCCTTCATATCACTCACTTCGTCCTTCCCCCAGTATCCTTGTCAGTATCCATACCTTCTACCCTAGTAAGGATCTCTGCAACCTTCTTCTTGTCAATTTTTGGATATTTAGTCACCTTTTTCTTCTTATTAGGGATTTCCATATGAATCTCATTAATTTCCCTCTTTCCTTTTTTATCCTTCTCCTGCAGAAACTTTGAAAAAAGCTCCTATAAATTGAATTTAGCATAATCATGAATCAACAAAATTAATCCATAGTGAAGGATATGTTTATAAGGGTTAACTCTATTCTCTAGAATGCTCTCACTCAAAGTTGACAGGAGAAAAAAAGGAAAAGATACCTTCTTCTAGTTGCTAACCCCTAATATAATGATTTATTGAGTTTTGGTGTTGTAGGTTCAAGATAATTTTTACCCCACACATACCCTTGTTGTTGATTCCACCCACTTCTTGAAAATCATCCTCTAGCAGTGAGATTGGGTGTTTCATATTCATTTCTGCATTCACAAAGGCTTCATCTTTGGATGGAAAATCTCCTACGTCATCAACAAGAAATTCATCAACACCATATTTGTTATTAAATTTTTGTGAATTATCATAACTACATCATTCTCATGAGAGATGGGTTCTTGTGAACCACTAATCATGAAACATGGGTCAATGAATTTGACTCAAAAACTTCACAGTTGAAACTTGACAACAATATCATAATTTGACTTGTTGTGGAAAATATCCTCCTAATTTTTAATTGGTGAGCTGAATGGTCTTTCTAATGAATTTCATAAAGCACAACACTTGCTAAAGGTTTTGCAAATGGGGTTGCAAGTAGAGTGGGCTTAACCATGGAGGAAACTACAGAGTTAAGCACACCCAAGCTAGAGTAGTATTGGGATGGGTAACCTCTTTAGAAGTCCCAACACTTCACATATATGAGCATCACATAGATGTAATGAGCACTAAGTGTTCCATTCACTCTCATGAGAGATGAGTTCTTGTGAACCACTTGTCATGAAACATGGGCAATGAGTTTGACTCAAAAAATTACACAGTTGAATATTGATAACAAAACCATAACTTCCTATCATTAGTAAACAAATTTTTGTGAATGGAGGTGTTTTATAAGGAAAAAATTCCTATCGGCATCGTTGCATGCATAAAAGTGAGTGACTGCTAGTTTCTAAACCTCCATCTATAGAAGATGTGGATATGGGAATACATGTGGACATTCTTGTTGATCTAGGAAAGAGTACTTTGATTGAGAAGGGTTCGTTAGTTAAGGAGAATTATAATATTAATAAAAATCTTAGAGGTATGATGGAGAGTCAAAACATTCTGTTCTTTTGGATAGTTGCAAAAATTGAAGCTTTGAAGGACAGATTTACTCTGTCTCCCTCAAACCAAAGTTTGGAAAAGATCATGGCTAGTACCAAAAATTTAGCTAAGGGCATCAAAGATATTAAGGAAGATCATGAGCTATGCATTCAGAAGCTTTAGAATACCTTGAATGTGATTTAGGAAAAGCTGTTAGTAATAACTAAGAGGGGGGTGAATTAGTGACCTCAAAAACTTATCCTTAACTTAACCACCAATCAATAAACCTTAGATTATTATGTCCCTACAATATGCATGCCATGAGATACTTATAATGATTAACTGTCTATCGGTTTACCTTGTCTTTCCTTATTCTCCTTCATTACTAATAAGTAGTATAACTATTTACCGAAATATAGTAAATATGTAGAGTATACCGATAAATCCAAAATGAATTATGCAAGATATAAAATAGTAAAGAAATGAATCATACACACATATAACACATGGATTTTAATGTGGAAACCCTGTTAAGGGAAAAAACCACTGGGACTGGTACCCCAAATTTTCACTCTTCTGAAGTGAGCTCTGTTAGGAGCCAACCTTGATAAAGGTTACAAACACACTGTTAGGTGTGACCTTGTTAGAGGATTTTACACATATATGTTGTCACTTAGTATCAAGCATCTAATGATACCATCCTTGAATCAGCCTCTCTTAGACTGTCAATAGGCATCGGACATATCCAATTCTACTTTCATGAATCAACCTTTTTGGCACTCCTTGGGATGTACCTCAATATATAGAAGACTGTTAAGTCCTGCTCTGTTAAGAGACTTGATGCTTCAATGGTTAAACTGAAACACAATGACATGTTTCTAATGCAACTTGAATTGCAGATTTTCAGATCTATTTAAGTACATTACCTCTCTAATCAATGTATCAATTCAAATCTTTTGTGCTTCATACTTTATGCTCTATGATGCTGTGCTTACTGTTTGTCTGTGTCTACGAAATTCCTTAGCTCTCCTTTAGCTT
Organism: Thuja plicata; assembly: GCA_018584345.1. Classification (NCBI taxonomy): domain Eukaryota; kingdom Viridiplantae; phylum Streptophyta; class Pinopsida; order Cupressales; family Cupressaceae; genus Thuja; species Thuja plicata. The sequence goes on from MU226704.1 coordinate 143,685, forward strand.
GATTGATCAGTACTGCATGAAGTTGTTCTTCATCAGTTTCTCTTTAGCATCCTCTTTCTGTTCACTCCCCTTAATCCCATTTTCATGTGATACAAAAATGAATTAGGCTTGTCTCTTATATAGATATGATATTCATTGTTTCTTGATTCTTGATTCTTGGTGTGAAAAAAAATCTAGCCTATTGGAATTATATTGAGATAATTTGTACTGAGAGGGGAGGGGTGAATCAGTACCTCTAAAATTTTTCTTGGTTATCCCATTAACCCTTAGTCATTAGTTTTTAATTTAACTTATCTATCTGTTCATCTTTCTTTATGCATATGAAATCATATCATACGTTCTTTTGATATGTAACAATAGTAGAAACATTCATGAAATTAGATAACACATGACACAAGATATGATATCACAGAAAACTCCTGTTAAGGAAGTAAAACTTGCGGTGAAGATTTTTACCCACAAACTTCACTATCTGTAGATAAGAAGAGCCGGTTAAGGCTTACAGTTTGGTCACTTTTGATGAACTACCCTGTTAGGAGTATTACAGTAGAGACCTGTTAAGATCTACTTCATTTGAAGCTTTTAAAAACACTGTTAAGTGTGCACTCTGTTAAGAGATTTACAAAGGATGGTTAAGTCCACCTTCTACAAAAGGATTTTAGATGTGATGCACTTGTTAGAATGCAACTACATAAGTCTTTGATCTGATGA
>MU226704.1:152170-167603 GCA_018584345.1 Thuja plicata
TATCAATTATATCAAATTCATGTACTCACAATTGAGTATGAACATCTATTTATACTAGCTTAGGTTCAATTATTGATTCATGCATTCACAAGTTAACTCTAGATTCAAGATATACAACTTGATCTTGTTCTATAGTTAGATATGCTTTAGATCTATTTGGATGATTTAAAGCATTTACATAAAGCTTGCATGACTATAAAAAAACAAAAAAACAATTCTACAAAATAGAATAACTTTTCTTTATCCGCCGTGTATAAATTAGATCCACAATTTGCTGCTTTTCTGACTGTTGGTTCTGACGGTCGGTGTTCCTTTCTTGAACATGTCGTCAGGTATGCTTGTTTGTTCCTATCGGGTTATTCTAGAAACTATGTTGCCGATAATGCTTGTGGTTTTCGGTGATGCTTATGTTCGCTGGTGATGCTTTGTCACTTTTATACTTACCATTTTTCTCAAAAATCTTTGTTTTGTCGGGTATGCTTGCATTTCACTGGTACTGCTTGTGGTTCGCCGGTGATGCTTGCTGTCTGCCGGTAATGCTTGCTGTCTATGTTTTTTCTCTATGTATACTAATGGAAAAATAATGTCATCACAGCCAATTTGGTTTAAAGCATAACTCCTGATTTGTCTCATAGTTATATTCATGCCAACTGTATAAATCAACTTTAAATTAATTACTTAACTCTGGTCGAATAAAACAAAGGAAACAACCAGTTAAGTCTATCTTTAGCTCTTGCCAGCTAGATATTTTGTCATTTTCTAAACTCTCTATTCTTTCAGTCAACTCTTCAGTTAGTCATCGGTTACAATTATCAGTTCTGTCAACATGACTCCAGTTAGCTTCGGGATCTCCGTCCATCGGGTATCATTGGACTTTGCTCATCAAGCATCTTGTGGTTTAGCTTTGTCAGGCAACACTGTCTTTTGCTTGTCCGGTATCACTGTGACTTTTCTTCATTGCCTTTACTGATGGTGTGCACTCTGTTGGTGTTATCTATCACTTAGTGAATACTTGAATTTTATGCATTTCTAAAAGCATAACCTTTGTTCCATTGATTCTCTTAAGTCTTTGGCATTATGTACATGACCGTACAGATGATATAAAGTTGACATCAATGACAATACAAACCATTAACTGATTTAATGCCTTGCATTATCTTCAACTTAACATTATAAAACATTTAATCAGTTACTTGTCATCAATCTCTCCCTCTGGCATTGATGGCAATAAACCTATATTATCACACTATACTATTTCTAATACAATATGAAATACAACTGTTGAGATTCATCAAACTACCAATTTCTCCCTTTTGTTAACCGATAAATGTCTAAACTTTGGTAAGATCTATTTTAGCTTAGATTTGATTCATGTAGTTCTCTTTTCTTCTGATGTGTTGAGTCCTTTTCTTGTGTCAATTTCTCTCCTTTTGATTGTTCTCCTATTTTGATGTCTTTTTCTCTTTTCAGCAACTCTCCCTTTGTATAAGCTTTCATACAACTTTCTTTCCCTAAGGATATAATCTCTCTTTGTTGGAGTAATCTGATAATGGATAGTATTTCTCAGGAGAATGTGATAATATGGATAATCTCTATTCCTTTGACACCAATGCTAAAAAAATATTTGACATTCATGTCAAACAATCATTTTCCTATCCATAATATATTCCTTGAATTTCCCTTATCCATCAGCAATACAACAATAATCTCCAGTGCTCAGTTCTGATATATACATGTCTGTATATAGATGTAGCTTTTAAGTTCATCTCGTTTCTTGCATCAACATGAATGATGTTCTGATAATATGTAGGCTGATGTAGCCTTCAGTCATTTTACTGACTGGTAGACAAGGGTTTGACCCCTAGTCTTTTTCTCAGGTACTTAAATGTATCCTTGGGCAGTGGCTTGGTGAAGATATCAACCAATTGTTCTTTGGATTGCACATATTCAAGTATCACCTCTTTTTCTTGAACTTGTTCTCTCAAGTAATGATACTTTATGGCAATGTGTTTAATTTTTGCATGCATGACTAGATTCTTGGAAATGTTTATTGCACTGGTGTTATCACAATAGATAATCATTGGTTCTAAGATCTTCATATGCATACCTTCCAGCAACTATTTGATCCATGCAATATTTGAGCAATTTGCAGTAGCAGCAATGTATTCTACTTTTGTACTAGATTGAGAGATGCATCCTTGCTTCTTGCTAATCCATGTGACAAGTCTGTCACCCATAAAGAATGCTCCTCCATTTGTGCTCTTCCGGTCATCAAGATTCCCAACCCAATTAGCATCAGTAAACACCTTAAGGTTAAATTTTCCTTCTCTTCTATACCATAAGCCAAATTCCTCAGTATTCTTTAGATATCTTAGAATTCTTTTCACAGCAGTCATATGTGATTCCATAGGGTTAGCAAAAAATCTAACAATAATTCCTACTGCATGTGCAATATCTGGTCTAGTGTGTACAACATACATGAGTTTTGTAATCATTGATCTATACAAAGTCTGATTTACCTCTGTTGTTTTTTCCTCCTTTGTCAACTTACATCCAGTAGCCATCGATGTTCCAACTGGCTTGGATTCTCCCATCTTGAATATTTTCAGGACCTCTTTGATGTACTTGGACTGTGTAATAAAAATTCCTTCACTTTGTTGAATGATCTATAGACCAAGAAAGAACTTGATCTCACCAAACATTAACATCTCAAACTCTTTGCTCATCTCATTAGAAAATTATTTGCATAGCATATCATTGCCTCCAAATATGATGTCATCAACAAATATTTCAGCAATCAAATTGTTAGCATCAATATCTTCTTTTAAATAAAGATTACTATTTTTACTAGTCCTTACAAATCCAATACTTATTAGATAGGAATGAATTCATTCATACCAGGCTCTTGGAGCTTGTTTTAATCCATACAAGGCTTTGTGAAGTATACATACCATGTCTCTCTTGTCTGGATCAACAAACCCTTCTTGTTGTTCAATGTATACTTCTTCTTCAAGTATTCCATTTAGGAATGCTAACTTGACATCCATTTGGTATACCTTGAATCATTTGAATGTAGAATAAGAAAGTAATATTCTTACTCCTTCTAGCCTAGTAACAGGTACAAAGGTCTCTCCATAGTCTATACCTTCCTCTTGTGCATACCCTTTGCATACAAGTCTTTCTTTGTTCCTTGTGACTTATCCATTCTCATTCAGCTTATTCTTGAATATCCATTTTGTACCGATGACATTCTTGTCATTTGGTCTTGGCACAAGTGACCATGTTTTGTTTTTCTCAATCTACTCAATCTCATCATTCATAGCACTTATCCATTCCTGATTATCTAGTGCAGCATTGACAGATTTTGGCTCAAACTCACAAATTAAATAATTTGAGTTTAAAGACTTAATTCTTGTTCTTGTACCAGCTTTTTTATCTCCTATGATTTGGACCTCTGGATGGTTCCTTCTTACATATCTTGCAAGTACAGGTACAGTGCTTTGTCTATCAGTTTGATCATTATTTTGATCTTCATTCTATTCTTCATTACCTTGCACATTATCTTGATCATTATCCTGACCGTCGATATTTGCAACCCAATGCTCGGGAGCAATGATTTGTAGCTTAGGGGCTCTACATTGTTGGTAGGGTAGAGTGTCAGGTTCCTCATTGTAAGTGAACTTATTGTAGTCCTCTGGTTCTTTAGTGCTTTCTTGTTCATTCTTCTCTGCAAATTCATCTATCTTTACATTTGCACTTTCAATAATTTTGTTAGAGGCTTTGTTTAGACATTTGTAAGGCTTGCTCTTGGTAGAATACCCTAGAAAAATTCCTTCATCACTCTTGGAGTCAATTTTTCCATTTCTATCATCTTTGAAGATATAACATTAACTGCCAAATTTTTTGAAATGACTTACATTGGGTGTGTATCCATACCATAGCTCATAAGGTATCTTCTTGGTGTCTTTCTTCAATTGTACTATGTTCAGTGTGTAAACAGTAGTACTGACAACTTCCCTCTATAATATTTGGGTGATGCCTTTTTCTATCATTAGTGTTTTAGCACAATCAACTATTAATCTGTTCCTTCTCTCAACAATCACATTTTGCTATGGCATTCTTGGTGTAGAAACCTATCTTTTTATACCATGCTCATTACAAAAGTTAGTGAATTCATCTGATATAAAATCACCTCATCTATCTAATCTCAAAAATTTTAGATCCTTACCACTTTGTTTCTCTACCATAGCCTTATACCATTTGAACATCTTAAATGCTTCTGATCTATCTTTTAGAAACATAACTATCATCATTCTAGAGTAATCATCAACAAAGAGAATAACATATCTATCTCCATAATAACTCTTTGTCCTCATGGGTCCACATAAATTAGTATGGACTAATTCTAGAATTGCATCAGATGTATGGGTTTTTCTTTTGAAACTAGACTTTGTCATTTTACCTTTTTGACAGTTTTTACACATGATGTTGTCGGGCTTGGTCATTGTCGGTAAGCCTCTGACATTTCTCTTTTTGCTAATTTTCATCATGTTGTCAAAGTTCACATGACACAGTATTTTTTTCCATAACCATATGTCTTCATTTGTAGCAATCAAACAAGTGGAGTCAGTATCATTCAGACATAATAATTTACCTTTTGTCTACTCACCAGTACCAATCAGATTTCTAGATTTGTTGAAGATCTTTGCCTTCTTATTTTCAAATGCTACATTGTGACCTGAATTATTCTACTGAGAAACACTCAATAGATTATAATTCAATCCATTTACCCAATAAGCATTCTCACACTTTATTTGGTTATTCAACATTATTGTTCCTCTACCTTCAACTGGACAAGGTGTTCCATTTCCCATTCTTACTGATCCACCCTTGTAGTATTCAAAAGTCTTAAACATTTTCTTATCACCAGTCATATGATGAGTGCAGCCACTATCTATGATCCAAACATCATTTTTGCTAATTTTAGATATGAGAGTTGTTTCTACATACGTTTCTTCATCATCATCTGAATCATCCTTTACAGCCACAAACACCATCTCAATGTCTTCATCAGATTCTGTGTCAGTATCATCATCCTTGCATTTTTCTAGGTAGCTGACCTTCTTTCCTTTGTCCTTATAGTCTCGGGTATCTCTTCTTTCTGATTATCGTAGCTTTTGTAATCACCTCTGTCCGACTTCTTCTCAAAAGATCTGTTATTACTTCTATCATCTTTTCTTCTGTTAGTACATCTTACAGCAAAATGTCCAATCTCTTTGCAATTAAAACAAACAAGTGGTAATTTACCTTTATATTTACCTTTGCCTCTCTGCATTCTTCTAGCCATAAGTGCTTCTATTTCATCAAGATCATATTCTTCATTTTCACTATCACTATCTTTTCTCATAGTGTTTTTGTGACTTGATTTACTTATTCTCATAGAAGTTTTGAATGCAGACTCTATGTTTGGTAAGACACTATTATCAAAGTTATTCATCTCAAATGAAATCAGTCTTCCAATTAAACTATCTAGAGTAACATTCCTATTTGTTACTGCTCTCATTTCTTGAATGGTAGATACTCTAATAGCATAAGTAGGCAGTAAGGTTCTTAGAATTTTACTTACCACTATATCTTCTTCCAGTACACCTCCAAATCCTCAGATAGCATTGACTACTTCTTTAATTCTTGTGATGTAGTGAGTGATGTTTTCTCCTTCTTTCATTTTGAGATCATCAAACTTTCCTCTAAGGCTTTCTGCCTTGGCTCTCAAAACATTTTTGTCACCACCATGTACAAGCTTCAATTTGTCCCACATTTGCTTTGCAGTTTTGTATTATTTGACATCTTCAAATTCAGCATTGGAGAGTGAGGAATCAAGCTCTATCATCATGCCATTATGTTCATGCTTCTCTCTCATTTTTTCAACTGTTGGTGCTCCTGTGGGAAACACATATTCAGTTTCTAGGAATTGAGTAACATCATTACCAATACTTGATAAGTGGATTCTTATTATGCTCTGCCATGAAGCGAAATTATCTTTGTTCAACTTGGGCGCATCTCATCTATTCATCTTGTGATCTTTGGATCAGGTCTTGAAACCTTCCTTCTAAGCACACAAGCTCTGATACCAATTGTTAGTAATAACTAAGAGGGGGAGTGAATCAGTGGCCTCAAAAACTTATCCTTAACTTAACCACCAATCAATAAACCTTAGATTATTATGTCCCTACAAGATGCATGCCATGAGATAATTATAATGATTAACTGTCTATCGGTTTAGCTTGTCTATCCTTATTCTCCTTGATTACTGATAAGTAGTATAACTATTTACCGAAATACAGTAAATATGCAGAGTATAATGATAAATCCAGAATAAATTATGCAAGATATAAAATAGCAAAGAAATGAATCATACACACATATAATACATGAATTTTAACGTGGAAACCCTGTTAAGGGAAAAAACCACTGGGACCGGTACCCCAAATTTTCACTCTTCTGAAGTGAGCTCTGTTAGGAGCCAACCCTAAGGTTACAAACACACTATTAGGTGTGACCTTGTTAGAGGATTTTACACATATAGGTTGTCACTTAGTATCGGGCATCTAATGCTGCCATCCTTAAATCGGCCTCTCTCTTAGATTGTCAATAGGCATCGGACATATCCAATGCTACTTTCATGAATCAACCTTTTTGGCACTCCTTGGGATGTACCTCAATATATAGAAGACTGTTAAGTGCTACTCTATTAAGAGACTTGATGCTTCAATGGTTAAACTGAAATAAAAAGACCCGTTTCTAATGCAACTTGAATTGTAGATTTTTAGATCTATTTAAGAACATTACCTCTCTGATCAATGTATCAATTCAAATCTTTTGTGCTTCATAATTTCTGCTCTATGATGCTATGCTTACTGTTCGTCCGTGTCTGCGAAATTCCTTAACTCTTCTTCAGCTTGATTGATCAGTACTGCATGAAGTTTTTATTCATCAGTTTCTCTTTAGCATCCTCTTTCTATTCACTCCCCTTAATCCCCTTTTCATGTGATACGAAAATGAATTAAGCTTGTATCTTATATAGACATGATATTCACTATTTCTTGATTCTTGATTCTTGGCATGAAAAAAAATCCATCCAATTTGATTTAAAGCATAGCTCATGATTTGTCTCATATTTATTGTGTGTGTAAGATTAACACCTTCATGAAATTAGGATTAGAAACAACAAATCTATGGAAAGAATATGCTATTGAATCTAAGAATTGAAGTTTAAAACCCATGACATCTCATGGTTCTCTAACTAAGCTTTGTTAAGAGAGCTCTCAATCTTAATCTCTCCCAAGGAAAATCCTAGAACGAGAAGTAAATGATAAACAATGCTCTAATCTAGCTCAAAATGCTCCAAGATATGCTATAAACCAACAAATGCTTCTAAACATTATATTCCAAATGCTATGCAAATGCTGAAATATTATCAAAAGCTCTCAAATGCTCTCCAAATGCCTATAATAAGGATGCTTTGCTCTTGAAATTATTGGATCCCAAACACAAATAAAATGGCTTGTATTTATATCAATTTCCCAAGGGTAAGGGGTAGAGTGAGTTGATCATGATCAAGCTTTGGTTGAGTAAAAAAGATTTGAGGTGTTTTCAAATGGAGGAAAAGTTGGTTGGTTGTCCTCAAAGAAATTAGGAATTATATAACTCAATCATTTAATTAATTTATCCATGTAAGGGTGAATGGGTTGGATTTGATCTTTTTGATTTAAATTATACAATTAATTGATTAAAATCAATTGCATAATTTTGATTAATCCCTTTTAGACTTGAATTTAATTAGTTGATTTCATGATTATTTAATCCTTTGATTTAATTTGATTTTTGACCACTTTGCTTGATAAATGTCCATTTTATTTGATCCATTTTAATGCATTGAGATGAGATTTGAGGCATTTGGCTAAGATTTACAATTTTGAATGCTTAAGATACACCTGGTCAAATTTAGGTGTCTACAAATGACCCTCTTTGAATTGATGTGCGAAGCACATTGATTCAAAGAAAGCTTAATGTCCTGATCATTGATTTGATACTGATGAGCTGATTAAATGATATGAAAACCTGATATGAAACTCTGATATGAAACCCTAATATGAAACTCTGATTTGAAACCCTGATTTGAAACTCTGATTTGAAACCTTGATATGAAACTCTGATTTGAAACCCTGATGAAGTTTGAAATTTTAATGTCCTGGATTTGATATAAGATATGATGCAAAATCCTAGTTGGATGATATGATGATGCCCCCTCAGAAATGAAAGCATATTGATCTTAAATGTGAAAAATTTGATAAACACTGCTGATATAATAGATCCAAGATGATTGCATTTCTGATAAATAATGATGCTAAAAAGATGTCGAACAAATGCCCTAGTGTGAAAAATATGTAGATTTGGTTTGAATGGGTCAAAAATCTCACCAAATTAGGGTAAAATAGCTTAAATAGGTTAAAAACCCAAATTTACTATTCATTTTCACTTTTTACTATTGAGATTTTGCTCTGATCCTCTAATGATTGACAATGATGGTGGTCACCATTAGAGAGCATCGGTTTGAGCAAGCGCGCTGATATCAGAGACCTCTTGACTATGGGCCTCCGATGAGTGGTTTGAATCTTCCTAGTGCATTTATTGCTCTTTAAATAACATTTAATACATGTTTTTAATGCTTTCTAGGTAGAAATTTGTGAAAAGCCCCGCAGAGTAGTTTAAGAGCCACTTAGGGCAAAAAAAAGTCACCTTCGCACATTGAAAAGCCGCAAAGGAGAAATTCTTAGTCACCTAAGAATTAGGGAAAAAATGCAAACCAAATAGCCAAAAGCTGCCTAGGAAACCCTATGTTATAAAGGCCGCTTAAGATCATTAAAAATCTGCGTAGGACTTAAAAAGGTCGCCTACCAAGCAAAGCGCCACCTCCGATGATTAAAGTGTCACGTGTAATGTTTTTAATGCCATGGGGCTTGAAAAGCCACATACAATTATTGAAGTGCCACCTACCATGAAGTTTGAAAACTGAGATGAAAATAGATGAAGTCCTTTTGATTGATCGTCCAGATAACTTAATTAAATTCCTAGCTAAAAAATGTACGTCCAGAATGTCACTCAGTGTTTAGGATATTAGAAAATTCATATTGATGAATGTTTGATATGTCAATTGGATTGATTAAAATGATTACAAATTGTCCTTGTGTCTCAAGATCTAGAGGTTAGGAGCAATAAGTTGATGCACTCAAAATAGAGCAAGGATAGATTTAATGTGTTTGATTGACTTAGAATGATCTACCAATAGAAAGACTAATATGATTCACTTTGTTTCAAAATGTAGGAGCACTACCATAAGTTGCAGATACGGGGTGTTGCATCTTGGATTTTTGATTTAGTTGATGAGCTCATGGCGCCTGAGCGGCGGACTATCGAGACATGCAGTCTTGGTTTCCTTCTAGATCTCCCTTGGTTTCAGCTGAACTGAGGTCTTTTGACAGCTATGGCAGAGCGATGGCACTTTGACCATAATACATTCCATCTACCCCTCAGCGAGATGACTATCACACCCGAGGATGTGTACAAGTTATTGAGGATCTTGACTCATGGAGAGCGAGTATATTATGATTCAGTGTATGCAGACGGGTGTTTGGAGACAACACCATTGATGATGATTGTATTACTTGGGCATAGTTTGCCTCTTTTCCCACTTTTCCAGCATTGTTAGGGGCAATGATCGGAGGATTAATTCTGCCAGATAGGAGAGGTTGTGGCTTTGTGGTTGGATGGGGTCGGATACTGGAGGATTTGATTGCACATCCTCAGAGATTTGATTGGGGATCTTGCATATTAGCATAGTTATATCATGATTTGCATGAGGTTGTATATAGGTGTAGTGCAACTCTTTCAGCAGGTGCAGTGTTATTATAGTTGTGGAGTTGGGAGCATATCCCTATCACGAGGCCAGTTTCAGCACAAGTGCGGGCCCGAGGGTATTCATATGCATTTTTGTATGATGGCATGGTTGTCCAGCATCGTCTGGGAAAGGTTGTATTTTGGAGATGCACTATTGATGATATAGATTAGGTTGTGTGGAGGCCATATCTGCTTTGTGAGAGTTGGTGAGAGGATGATGATCAATTTCCATACATGTTTTGTTCGCAGTGGATGATCGGTTGATCGCCACTAGTTATTGAGAGATTTTCCTTTGGGAGAGTGCTCCATCAGTACGGCTGGGTTCAGGACATTCCTTAGGGTATGGCACTTTATGCTAGAGTACAGGCTAAGAGATCTATGTGGGGAGCATAGGTGGATTATCAGTTGGCTTATTTATAGATTGATCAGCTAGGCTATGTTATGTGGGATATAATGATGCATGTAGCTGATGCAGACATGTCTACCGAGTATCGAGAGTGGTTTATGCGACATTGATTTGTCAGGTTTATAGATCTTGTAGAGCCTATTCTGATGTGGATGAGATTTCTGATGATGATGAAGATGATGGTGATGATGGTGATGATGGTAGGAGACCTTAGAGACAGAGGGTTCAGAGGGTACCTAGGGCTCATAGAGCACAGAGAGCTGCAGGACCTTGGATGCGGGGTGGACATGTTAGAGGCCAAGGTGGTGGATTCAGGCAGTCGAGACAAAGATTAGCACAAGCACAGGTACCCTAGGGATAGGTTCCTATTAGAGTTGGTGCAGAGTGGGCTAGGAAGAGACACAGATGTGTCTAGGTGGCCAGACAGGTTCCAGTATAGGGACAGATTCCTTAGGTTGATCCACAGAGTAGCACGACACCAGTGATACCACAGGTACCATTAGCACCACAGGCACCTTAGGCTCCTCCAGCATCATAGGCACCTCCAGTTCCTCCCATTGTGGATGGCTTACTGCAGGATGTTCGAGGTTTACAGGCAGGGATGACTGCAGTTACTATTCAATTAGATCAGATTTCTACTATGTTGCAGTGGTTTCTTACGACATTAGCTTAGTTACCTACTAGTGAGAGCACTAGTCAGGCACCTCCCAGTACAAAAGATAGAGAAGGTGATAGGGATCCTGATGGTGCAGGGGGTTTAGGTATAGGTACTTCTGGAGATGGAGCAGGTGCCCCTGCAGGGTCATGAGACAGATCTATGGTATCTTGATATAGCATTGATGATGTATCATATGTATTTTTTTGATCAGGACTTTGATGTACGGATCATTTGTTGATGTACCTTTGATGCATTGATTTGTGTTTTAGACATTGATGAATGGACATTTATCTATGATGATCTTGGATTCCTCCTTTGATGATGTTGTTTATGAGATTTCCTTTATGCATATCTACATGTTTTTATGGTGCATTTACTTAAATTATGCTATGGATGCAGTGTCTTAGAGTAGGACATAGATAAATGGATGCAAATGATGTTAATGCAACTTATTTCTATATGCTTTTCTGATTTAACCATGATGGATGGATTTATGCAATGCAATGATATGGATGCAATACTTAGTGCAATGATAAATGAATGCAACTATTTTTTGATTCTTTTGAATGTATGCAATTTAATTTATGATGTGCAATTCTAAATGATTGTGGATAAATGAATAATGATTAATGTTTCTTGTCTTTTCTTTTCTCTTGATATGAATATATAATGAATAATGATTAATGATTATGAATGCAAAGGATAATCTTATATTGATGACTTGAAACCATTAAATTGATGAAATGTTGTCAACTTTAATTCCCCCCCTGTTCTTGGAAAAGTGCTAGAAAAATAGGCCATTTTAAACTAGCTTAAAACATGCAATTAATCTAACATGAAGATGTAATTAATCTAACATGAAGATGCAATGCAATGCAACTAATTGTCCTTGAGGTCTGTGAAAGAACTGCAAACTGAGATATATTTTCATCATTGAGCATTGTGGAACTAGGAGTCGACACAATCCTTACTGGTGCCACTGTGACCATAAGAATATGCATATGACTTTCTCTCATGTGGTAACCCCTTCTACGAAACCAAGTACAACCCGCACTAGTGGAATGACCAACTATGGGAGTATGAATACCGGTTTGATCAGATTCAATGTTGCAAGTGGATGCTGGTATTAAGATATTGAAAATCTAAATAGCCAAGGTATCCTTTTGCATGAACAAACAAAGGTTAACCCTTCTTCCCATACGAATGTCCTCGATGGTTCTTTGATGACCATGTCCTTAGACTAATTCACACAAGTTAAAGGATATTCCTCAAAATAGTCACTCAGAAGCTTAAAAAAAATCATGTCTCTATCATTTCCAATCTAGTCGAAACATCATTGATTAGCTAAAAAAAACATGACTCGAAAAAGGTCAATGAAAACTCATAAAAAATTTCCAAGTGTTTGTGAAATGTATCAAAATTTTCAAATAAGAATTCCAGACAGTCTGATCATTTAGGGTGTGTCAATTTTTAATCATGATAAAATAAGTCAATGAAACTCAAGGATCATGTTATGCGATCGAACCTATTTAGGTTTGAAAAATGATATCCATCAAAGGTTCCAAAAATCTCTCTTCTGAATCTGAAATCTGCTTATGATGTGTGACCAAGATGTTGCACTATTGAATCCGTCTGGTACCAAAAATCTATGATATGTGGCCCCTAAGTGATAAATGTGATCAATGTGAAACTTAGGGCAACTGGACCTAGAATGCAACAAAAATGCAACTTTGATACTGTATTAGGATGATGCACAAATGATGGATGCAATGAAGATATAGAAAAGTGAGATGATGAAACACAATATGTACAAATGCAACTAGGAAAGACCTAAGGGACAAAAGGCGCATGTTTCCAGGTTTTCACCTTTTGGGATTATTGCTCTTTTTCTCTTTTTCCTTTTTTTGCTACCAAGGTGCCTATTGCTAGGTTTTCACCAAGGCACTTTTTTCTCTTTTTCAAATGTTTTTGGCCTTTGAACTTTCTGATTTTTTTTTTTGTATTTTGATCTTTTCTCATTTTTTTGGTATTTTTGACTTTTTCCATGTACAAAGGTGATGCTGACTTATCTGATACTCTCAACTTATACTATTTCCTCTGATACTCTTTCCTCTGAATCAGGTGTGAAACCTCTTAAGATGAATGCTATTGATAGGTTCTTGCAATTCATCACCATCACAATTGGCCAATTTGTAGGTCCCCATTCCAAATGAAGAAACAATGACAAAAGGACCAAGCCAATTTTCTTCCCACTTTCCTTTCTTTTCTCTATCAGCCTAATTTTTTGGATTTTCTCTCAATACTAGATCTCCTACTTGAAAGGTTCTTGGTTTAGTATGCTTGTTATAGTTCCTTGACATTAAATTTTGATACACTTTCAAATGGTCATAGGCTTGAGTTTGATGTTCCTCCAACATTTCCAATTTTTGAAGTCGGGCTACTCTATAATCCTCATCCATGATTAATCCATGCAATGAGACTCTTAGGGATGGTATTTCAACTTCTAAAGGTAGAAAAACTTCGGCCCCATAAACCAATGAAAAAGGTGTAGCTCCTATCGGGGTTTGAATACTAGTCCTATAGGCCCACAATGTTGGATTGATTTGAAGATCCTAGTCTTTGCCTGACTTGCCAACGAATCTCTTAAGGATTTTAAGGATGTTCTTGTTGGTAGCTTCTGCTTGTCCATTACCTTGGGGATAGTAAATGGATGAAGAGTGATGGGTAATATGGAATGTGTCACAAAGTTCATCAACATCTTTATTCTTAAACTATTTTCCATTATCCTTGATGATGGTGTGAGGAATGCTATATCTACAAATGATATGATTTAGGATAAACATGGAAATTTGCTTCCCCATTGTAGTTGATAAAGGGACAGCCTCAACCCATTTAGTGAAGTATTCTGTTGCCTTGATTATATACTTGTGTCCATTTGAAGAAGGTGCATAAATCATGCCAATTAAGTCAAAACCCCATTGATAGAATGTCCATGGTGTGACAAATGGGTGTAACTATTGTGCTGGTGCATGGATCATGTCTCCATGGTATTGAAATTTTGCATAGACTTTGACAAACTAACAAGCATCTCTTTCTAAGGTTTTCCAAAAGTACTCCATATGTAGGATTTTCTTAGCTAGGTTTAAACCACTCGAATGTGACCCACAAATACCCTCATGGACGTCTTTTAAATCTAATTTCAATTCATCTTCCTCTAGACACCTAAGGAGCGTTCTGTCAAGAACTTTACGATACAATGTGTCAGAAAGGATGGTATAACGGGCCACTTGTCTTATGAAATTTCTCTTTTGAGCACATGTTTGGTTTATAGCTAAGGTTTGGTCTTTTAGGTAGGCATAGATGGGTCCATACCATGGTGAGTCATGTCCATTTAAAAGGGCAATAATTTGGGTATCAGGTAGTTCAAATGTTGGTTTAACCAATTCTTCTACCAAGAACTCATAATTTTCATTTTGACCGGGCATTTGAAGTAAAGATGCCAAAGTAGCCATTGTATCCGCCGCTCTATTCTTGTCTCTTGGAATTTGTTCAAAAGTAATCAAAGCAAAGTACTTTTTCCAATCATCCACCAATTTTTTGTAAGGCATCAATTTTTCATCCTTGATATTATATTCATCATTAACTTTATTGATGAATAATTGAGAGTCCCCATAGACTTGTAATTCTGTGACATTCCATTCCAAATTCATCTTGATACCTATGACCAAAGCTTCATACTCTGCTATGTTATTGGTGCAAGGGAACAATAACTTGTAGGATTTTTGGATTGTGTAACCTTGTGGTGTAATCAAAAGAATGCCTGTTCCACTACCATTTTGGGTGTAAGATCCATCAAAGTATAAAGTCCATGTCTTAGCTTCCACATTAACAATCTCAGAATCTAGAAACTCTACTTGAATAGGATGTGTAGATTCTTGAGGATATTCAGCCTATTGATTAGCTATAACTTGACCTTTGATTGCTTTCCTATCAACATATTCAATGTCGAATTCACTAAGCACCATTACCCACTTTGCAATCCTTCCAGTTAAAGTTGTTTTACTAAGTAAGTATTTTAAGGGATCAATTTTGGCTATGAGCTTCACCTTATGCAACAACATACAATGTCTTAACTTTTGAGATGCAAATACCACTACTAGGTAAGCCCTTTCCATGAAGCTATAGTTTAATTCCTATTTGATCAATGTTCTACTCAAGTAGTAGATAGCTCTTTCTTTTCCTTCATCATCGTCTCATGCCAATAAGACTTCTAAAGATTTTTCCATTGCTGAAATATAGAGTAACAAAGGTTTTCCTTGAATTGGTGACATCAAGATAGGTGGATTCATCAAGTATGTTTTCAACAATGTAAAGGATTTATCACACTCCTCATCCCATGTGAAGATGGTGTC
>MU226704.1:190273-215034 GCA_018584345.1 Thuja plicata
TAGATCTATTTTCTATGCATTTCTTTATTCGTTATCATGTTGCACAAGTTGTTTCAAGTGTTTTCCAAACATCCTTCTATAACTTTTGGGATTAAACAACATATTCCTCTTACCTTACCATTGCATGATGTTACACCTAGAAAGACTTTATTTAGTGTGTGTGATGTTGCTTTGTCCTCTCTTGTATTACCTTGAAAGGATATATTAGAGAAAGAAGATGAATTTAATGTTTCTCTCCATCATATTTATCTTTATGGAGATGAGTTGAGGATT
Organism: Thuja plicata; assembly: GCA_018584345.1. Classification (NCBI taxonomy): domain Eukaryota; kingdom Viridiplantae; phylum Streptophyta; class Pinopsida; order Cupressales; family Cupressaceae; genus Thuja; species Thuja plicata. The sequence goes on from MU226704.1 coordinate 190,547, forward strand.
GATGTTAATTCTTCTCCTAATATATGTCTTTTCTATGAGCCTACTTTAGAATATAATTTACATTCTTTCTCCTTTAGGGATCAATCTTTAGTGATTTATGATCCTCCTACAATGTGCTTTATTGATAAGGATGCTAATCCTCCTCTTTGGGATGAACCTTTGGATTTGGATGTTGATTACTCTCTTCCTCATGAAGCCATTGTGGATGATCCTCCTATTTGGGATGAACTCTTGGATAAAGACATTGATTCATCCCCTCCTCATGAAGAAGGTTTGATACAAGAGGGTGATTTATTAATGGATGACATATTCATACATGATGGTGACTCTTTTTCTAAAACACACTCCCCTTATGCAGACATTTTAGAGAAAGAAGAAGACATTATAGATACTTTACCTCCATTTGGGATTCCTTCTAGCGATGAGGCATTAGCGGAGAATGATATGAATTCCCTTAATGCTCCCCCTCTTAGTGATGATTTTATGGAGAATCAAGATCCTACCTCATCTCCTCCTAGGATGTCTTCTTTGCTTCCTTCTTGTGAATCTATTTGTAGTGTTGAGACAACTAACATGGTTTATCCAAAACCCTTGTTGACTATCAAAGGTTGTCCTCACATTACTATCAAAGGTAAACCTATGGAGTCTTAGAGTATTTTAATGATAAAGATTCAATATCTCATAGATATCATTCAAGGAATAAACCTCAACCTAATCTGGTGGATCCTACTTCATTACCACCTTCTCAACCCATTCTTCCTCCTCCACCCCATTTTCCTAGCAAGGAGTATGATTTGATAAACCAATTGTGCAATACCCCTGCCAAGATTTGTTTATGGGAGCTTCTTCAAACTTCACCTACCTACCATGAAGCCTTACAAAAATCTCTATCAACTCTTTCCACTCCACCTCCTAATCAAGAGAACATCAATGCCTTCTTACAGTGCATGCATGCCACCCTAGGTCCTCTTGACATTGTATTTAATCAAAAGGATTTACCTTCTAAAGAAGTTCATAATCAATATGATGCTCTTATGGTTGCTTTTACTATCAATAAGAGTATCATTCATAGGACCTTGATTGATAATGGATCTGGGCATAATATTTGTAGCATGGACATGCTCAAATTTATTAAAGCTGATCTTTCAACTATTCAACCTGACAATGCTCCTATACGTGGCTTTCATAAAATTGATAAGAAAAATTTGGGAATCATTACCTTACCTATCAAAGTAGGTCTAGTCATCTTGAATACTCATTTTCATGTTATTCCTGGAGCTCTTAATTATAACCTCCTTTTGGGTAGACTGTGGTTTCATGAGATACATGTTGTTCCTTCCACCCTTCACCTTAAAGTCAATTTTATTCACAACAACATGAAATACACACTTCATGCGGATGATGCGCCAAATCCTTGTTTGAATATTCAAACCCACAATACTCCTATTCCTAATAGTAATCCTTCTTCCTCTAATTCTCTTCCTAGAGATGATTGGGGAACCTTCAATTTTAATCCTACCTTTATTGGAGAGTATAAGGTTTTTGATCTTGATTTTATGAAGCAAAAAAGATATTTTGAACAACAAGATTTTTCTTCTACTTCTAATGCCCTTCGTAATTGTAGAAGTTGAGAAATCCAACTTCACAAATCGCCAAGAACACCTGCATGCAAATAACCTGTTTCTGAAAGGAAACCAAAGAGATGGAAGCACAGGCTTGGAAAATCTCAGCAGAGTGAGAGAAAATTGTATTCCAAAGTAATGAAACAATAATTACAAAAGTTCAACCTTAAAGGTGAACAAAACCCTAAAAAGGTAAAAGCTAGGTTGCGCAATATAATTAATAAAAAAATATTAATTATATGCACCTAAGAGACAGCTTAAGTGAAAATAGAGTACATAGACAACTTAATAATTAAATCAACATGATCTAATTAATAAGTGAAGATAAATAGATACTCTAACACCCCCCCTTAAGCAAAGCTTAGGAGGTAAGCTAACCTAGCACAGCTATGAAAGTAGGAAAAGTGGGTCCCAGCAACAAGGCCTGATCAGGTACCCAATACAAGGAAATCTCTATGAACCAGAGATAAAGGATAAAACCCAGTGGGAAAAACCCCCCTCCAAAAAGAGATAAAAATAACATGCTGAAAAAAACATGTAGGAAGGAAGGCCTCAACAAGATCCCCCAAGGACAACTTCTGTCACCCCAAGCATAGAACGCAACTGAAGATAGCGCGGAGATGCAAATGGTTTGGTGAAGATGTCAGCAACCTGCACGTCAATGGGAATGTAATCCAAAGTGAGAATACCATCCTAAATCTGCTGATGGATGAAATGCATATGAAGCTCAATGTGTTTAGTGCGCTGATGCTCCACCGGGTTGCGAGAAATGTGAATATCACTCTGATTATCGCACCATAGAACAGTGGGATGATCAGGAGGAAATCCAAACTCAGTCATCAACTGTTGAAGCCATAGAATATCCTGACTAGCATGCACTGCCACTCTGTACTCAGCTTTTGTAGATGAAAGTGCGTGAGCATTCTGCTTCTTGCATGACCATGTGATAGGACTAGAGCCAAGACAAAAAACAAAGCCAAAAGTAGACTTTCGATCATCAACATCACCAGCCCAATCTAAGTCAGTGAAGCCAACAATGTGAGGAGCCCCTAATGTGTAATGAATGCCATACATAAGTGTGCCCTGAATGTATCTCAAAATACGCTTGGCAGCTTGCCAATGACTCTCATGAGGCTCATGTGAAAACTGAGAGACTAGACCAACTGCAAAGGGGAGATCAGGATGAGTGTGTGTCAGGTATAACAAACTTCCAACCAACTGTCAATACAATGTAGGATCCACTAAAGGTGAAGTGCAAGAGGTAGATAAAGTAACACCCAACTGAAAAAGTGTGGGAGCAATCTTGAAATCAAGCATATCAAAGCGTCGAAGCATGTCAAGAGAATACTTCTGCTGGTAAAAAAAGATCCCAGTAGGGGACTGAACAATCTGCAAACCTAGAAAGAAGTTTAATAGACCAAGGTTAGTCATCTCAAACTGCTTCATTAATGCATGCTGAACATCCTGAATCATAGAAGATGAGCTACCTGTGATGAGAAGATCATCAAAATATAGCACAAGGATCAAAACCTCATCCTCAAGATGCTGAATGTAGATTGTAGGATCGAAATGATAGTGTGTGAATCCTGTAGAAAGTAGAAAGGAGTCCATCTTCTCATACCAAGCCCGAGGGGCCTGTTTGAGACCATACAAAGAATGTCAAAGTTTGCAAACCAAGGAGGAATCTTGCACAAATCCCTGAGGCTGCTCCATGTAAATCTCCTCAGTAAGATCACCGTGCAAGAATGCACTCTTCACATCCATCTAAAAAATGGGCCTTCCCTGAGAAGCTACGAGGGATAAGACAAGGTGAATAGAGTTCATCTTGGCGACAGGGGAAAATGTCTTAGTGTAATCAATACCCTCAACCTATGAAAAACCCTTCGCAACAAGATGTGCCTTGTACTTATCAATAGAACCATCAGCAACAAACTTAGTATAATACAACCACTTACATCACACTAACTTTCTTCCCTTGGGAAGAGAACAAAGATCCCAAGTGTGATTCTTCATCAAAGAAGAATACTCCTCCATAGCACTGTCCCACTTAGTATGTCCTGTCGTTGTCGCAAATATCTAAGGATCACCACAAATAGCATGAATCAGAAGACTAGAACCTGTAATATGAGACTAGGTGTGACGGGAAGTGGAAGGGTCTCTAGCTAGAGATCCTGAAGCATCAACTGTAACATGAGCCCATCAAGGCATCGGTGGAGGATCCTATGGTGGATGTAAATGGGGATCACCAAGATCATCATCCTCATCACCTTGAAAAGAAACTGGAAGAGATGAGGGAGTAGTGGTAAGTGAAGTAGACTCTGGAAGCAGGGTATCTACTATAGGAAGGCGCTCATCAAACTGGACATCACATCAAAACAGGACCTCTCTAGAATCAGGGTCAAACAACCTGTATGCCTTAACATCCTCATAGTATCCAACAAAAATGAGGTGTTAGCTCTTCCACTCCATTACTCTCCTCTAAGCAACAGGCACAAATGCCCATGATTCACTACCAAAAACTCAGAATGAAGATACATCAGGCTTGACATGAGACCAAGCCTCCTCAAGAGTCATATGTCAAACTGCCTTGTGAGGCATCCGATTCTAAATATAGTTGGCACAATTGACTGCCTCTGCCCAAAAAGACGAATCCATGGACCTGGACTGTATCATACAATTAGCCATCTCTTGAAGTGTTTTTTTCTTTCTCTCTACCACACCATTTTGCTGAGGGGTGTAGGGCATTTAAAACTGATGCTAAAGACCATGTTCAGAGCAAAAATCCCTGAAAGCTTGGTTCATATACTCCCCCTATTATCTGTGCATATCCGGCGAATAGAAAGACCAGATTGCTTCTCCACAAATGTCTTAAAGACTCAAAATGAATCAAAGACATCAGACTTGTACTTCAAAAAGTACACCCATGTGCACCTAGAGAAGTCATCAATAAAAGTAAGCACATATCTGGCACCAAAAAAAGGAGTAGGAAATGAAATGAGGTCACTATGAATCAACTCCAATAGTGCCAAAGCATGAGTAGCTTGTCTGTGAGGAAAAGGATCCCTATGTTGTTTTCCAAGAACACAACCCTAACAAACCCCATCAGTGCAAGTAATCTATGGAATCCCAAGAACAAGTTCCTGTGTGCTCATCTTCTGAAGATATCTATAATTGACATGGCCCAAACGCTCATGCCAAAGTCTGCTCACTAAATCTGCATGTGCTATAAGACAGGAACCTGTGCCAATAGAAGAATCAAATCCATCAAATCTGTATAGGCGAGATGTAGTGTCAACACTCCCAGTAGCCACAATCATATAAGAATCATGTAAGTCTTGAATAACCACATCATGTGGTGAGAACTCAACTATCTTACCATAGCCAGAGTGGCAAATCTGATAGATGGACAATAGGTTCGTCGAAATGTTAGGGACAAAAAGAACATCCTGAAGAGAGCCCCAAACTAATGCAACCAAACCATAAACCAAAACTGAAAGATGAGATGAGTTCCCAAAAGCAATATGTGAAGTAACACAGGGAGCAAGTGAGGTGACCAACTCCTGAGTGTGAGTCATGTGGTGAGAGGCACCGGAAACAAGAATCCAGGTGGGCCCAGAAGTCATTGCTTGTGTAGTAAGAGCATGACCTTTCCCTGTAGGGGAGGATGTGGACTAAGGAGATGAAATGTGATGCTCCTACATGGCTTCCTCTAAAGCCTCCAAATGTTTCCAACACCTAGAAATAGGATGTCCATCCTTTTCACGAAAGCTGCAATTCTCAATTGATTTCTTCTTAGTCTTGGAGGTAGACTCAGTAGACTTCGAAGAAGATTTACCCTTGGAAGGGTTAGTTGGAGGTTTGGAATCATTTGACTATGCAGGTTTGGAGGAATACTCATTGCCTGTTGAAAATTTCTTTGGTTTGGCTTTCTATTTTGGTTTCCCCTGTGAAGACTGAGCAACCAATGCTTGGCTAGAAGAGCCAGAAGCATCCATCTGTTGGATCTTTTCCTTTTCCCATGTCAACTGATCATAGAATGTCTTGAATGAAGGCATGGTATGTCTAGTACCCAAAGCATCCATGGTGGAGTAGAAAGTAGAAGAAAAGATTTGATACTGTCCTCTCAACTTTGAGAGTATCAGGAAGATACACTCATCATCTGTCTTGTTTCTCCCACATCCCTACAAAATTGAGCGCAGAGATTTGAACTTCATCAAGAAGTCCTCCATAGTGGGAAAGCTGGTAGGATTCAAAGTGGTCAGCTCTGCATCAAGTTTTAGTGCCCAGAACTCATTCACTATGTCAAACAAATCTAAAAACTTTCCCCAAATGGCCCTAGGAGTTGTCAAACCATCCAAGTGAAAAAGGAGACTGTCGGAGATGTTCAGTGCAATCAAGCCCATGGCTTCATCCATTTTATTCCTGTGTTGAAGAACCTCAAAAGGGCATTGTAGAATAGGTTGGTTTTCATCTAGACATGACCATAAGCCATGTGACATGAGTAGTCTGGTCATGTGTGCTTTCGAGGTGTGGTAATTATGCGGTGTCAGCTGGGCCACAAAGGGGTCCGACATTGAGAGAAGAAGAAGATGAAAGTAGAAGGGTCATTTCTAAATTTAAATGATAGACAACAAAATCAACCCCCCACAATGTATAATTCTATCCCCTGTACAGTAAAGAAACAATTGCTGAAAGCACAAAAAAAAGAAGAAAACTTGGATGCCAGATGCAGAGATGGAGGAAATAGAAGCCTCTACTTCAACACCAAAAAAGAGAGATCAAATGGCTGAATTAGAAATCAAGACTAGAACCATTGCGTCCGGCTCAAAAACACCTTTCCGACGATGTTTCATTTTTTGAAAGTGAACACTGTATGCTCAAGTTATGGCCATAAAACCAACGATGCCTCTGAAAAACAACTCTCTGGAAAAAACCAAAGATGGGAAAAAAATTGACTGTCAAATGGCCATCGCCCATCTGCGGAAAAAAATTTGACGGTCATATGGCCGTCAGAGGACCGTCGGCCGAAAAATAATTCTAGTTGCTGGAAAAATACAAGTTGCCAAAAAAAACTGCCGGGAAAAAAAATGGCAAGTGACGTCATTGCTGACGTCACCTATCATTGGCAGGTGGTCCAGCGGTGGCAGGCCGATTACTGGCGGTGGTAGCTTGGCTTGATTGCTGATTTGGCCATTTGATCTTTCTTTTTTGGTGTTGAAGTAGAGGCTTCCGTTTCCTCCATCTCTGCATCTGGTGTCTAGGTTTTTTTCTCATTTTTTGTACTTTCAGTAATTGTTTCTTTGCTATACAGGGGATAGAATTATACATTATGGGGGGGTGCTTTTGTTTTCTATCATTTAAATTCAGAAATGACCCTTCTACTCCCGTCTTCTTCTTCTCTCAATGTCGGACCCCTCTGTGGCTTGGGCGGCAGCTCCGTTGCTGGCTGCTCCGCTGGTGGCGGTGGCCAGTGGGTGGCGTGGGCCAGGCTGGGCTGGGCTAGGGTGGCATGGCGGTGGCCACTCTAGCAGCATGTCCGAAGAGCCCTAAAAAGGGTTTTTTAAATTTTTTTTCTCGGGAAGCATGCCATATGGCCTAGGAGGGAAATCTTTTTCCCAAAGGTCACTGTGACCAAAAACAACAACCTTTATATGTATTTTGACTCTCTTGGGCCTTTTGAATGCAATGGTGGAGTCCATTTTGGCTCAAAGTGCTCCAGAAAATAGTGCCTCCTCCAAAATGAAGGAAAAGACCTAGAGAAGTTGTGGCTTTCAGCTGCGAATCACGACTTCAAAAACCCTTAGACCAGGCAGCAACAGGGAAGCTCTGATACCATGTAGAAGTTGAGAAATCCAACTTCACAGATTGCCAAGAACACCTGCATGCAAATAACCTGTTGCTGAAAGGAAACCAAAGAGATGGAAGCACAGGCTTGGAAAATCTCAGCGGAGTGAGAGCAAATTGTATTCCAAGGTAATGAATCAATAATTACAAAATTTCAACCTTAAAGGTGAACGAAACCCTAAAAAGGTAAAATCTAGGTTGCACAATATAATTAATATAAAAATATTAATTATATGCACCTGAGAGACAGCTTAAGTGAAAATAGAGTACATAGACAAATTAATAATTAAATCAATATGATCTAATTAATAAGTGAAGATAAATAGATACTCTAATAGTAATAACTTTTTCACTGCTTCTACCCGCTATGAATCTGTCAAACATACTAATGATGACATATTGAATACTGAAGTTCCATTAAATCCTTCTGATATGGATTCTTGTTATGGTCCTAGTTATCATTTACTAGTTAAATAAGGATTCCATGGTCAAGGATGTGGTAAGAATAAACTGGGAATTCAAATGCCCTTACAGAATGGGGAGCATGAGCATTCTTATAGATTGGGATTTAATCCTCAACAACACATCAATTTTAAAAACATCTCCAATAGCACTTCAAAACATGATGACCCTATGAAGGAATTTGACCAAGAAGTTCTTTTTCCTAAAATCCTCCATGCTAAGATGATTACTAGACATAAACACAAAAAGAAACATAGTCAACACTTGAAGACTCTTCCATTTTTTTTGTATCATAGATTTCATGATCACTCTACTAATGAATATCAAGCTTTACATTATAAGATTAGGCATCTCATTGATAGTAAATTTATTTATATATCATGTGGCAATGAGTTGTATTTCAATCCTATTTTCTCTAAATAACATTTATGTTCCTATTATGGAGCTCCACATTATGTAAACAATGTTAGCCTAATCCTTGGGGGATCGTTGTCTTGCATAGTGTTGTGAGAAATATAATAGGTCCCCTTTTATCGTTGTTCCTATTCTTGGGGGGTAAGGATGCCATCTCCTTCTTTTCTATCTTTTCAGGATTCACTCTTCCCTTTGTTAAGTAGTATCTATCTATTATGTGATATCTAATCATACATGAAAATTTTGGTTTGCATTGAGGATCTATGTCCTTGATCATAACCTATTTTTTTGTTTGACATTGGGTTTCCATGGTTGATAAATCTCTCACCTTGGAAACTAAATAGTGTGCTATCCCTCACAAGGGTTACTTTTTCACTTCTTTCATGATATCTCTATGCATTCGTCCCTTCCATGGCCTCAAAGGAGCTGTGACCTTCTTGGCTTGGACTGGGTGTTGTCTATGAATATTGTCTTGATTGTTGAAGAAGGCTTTATCCTTGTTCTTTTCTTTCCTTAACATGAAAAAATAGTATGTATTTGTCCATCTTAAGGAGGGGTGCATATATACGGCCTCCCTGGTTCTATATTATGTATTTTTTTTCTAACCTTTTGTTTTGCAGCATGCTAAATCCTCTAAAGGTAACACACATAGGTTGCTAAATCCCGAAGAGATACACATTTTACAAATGTATTCCATGGTGATATGAGGATATGGATCCATGGGTACTTCATAAAAGTTTTCAAAAGACGCACTACATACATACACAAAGCTACTAGAAGGCACACAACTTTATGGGGTGACTATCAAGTGCTTGCTTGGTGGGCCATCCTATCCTTTTTGTGGTTCACAGTGAGATACACACATCTTACTGGGTGAGCTAACCACTCCTCTCTCTCTCTTTCTCTTTGACTCATGATGTCTCTCTTATCATAATAGTAGGGTTGAAAAATACTTGAGTCCCTAGTGGCTTGAGGATTCCTTTGTCCCTTTTGAATAAGATTATATTTTCTTTATGATCTCCTTTGCCAAGAGTTTGCGTCGAGTCCATACTCTTGCTAAAGTGGGGGCTAAATGTATCATCAAAAAATGGAAGCAATTCCATTTAGGACTAGTTTATCCCTCTGAGTAAGTGGTTTGGGTTCATGTCAAGTGCCTTGAATGGGTCTTTGACTTGGATATGCTTTTTCCCCCTAATTCTACCCTATTTTCCACTTTTCTCCTACCTTTTCTGGCACCCTACTCTAAGATTCTTGACCTCAGGGTCAAGGTTGACCTTTTGGGTCAAGGTCAACCTCAACCCTGACCTAGGTCAAGGTTGACCTTGACCTTTACCCAGGGTCCAAATTTTAGGATCCCATGGTTTCCAGATGTTGGGCTTTGGAAAGCTTTAATTCCTGCTTCCAGGTTGGCTGTTTCGGTCTTTGAGGCAAAGAATGTTGAAATTATATTTAATGTAGGTCAACTTCTAGGGGTATAGGTCTAATGGGAATATAATTCTCCTATGTAGGCCACTCTAGAAGATTGTGCCCTATATTTTTATATAAGGAAGCTTTCTCCTCTCATTTTCTCTAACCATCTAAGACTTGAAAAAGACAACTCTATGCATGATCTATTGAAGAAAAAATCTTCTCTCAAGCATTAAAGAATTCAAGCATCCAATTCATCAAGGAGATCCATTGGTAGCCATTGAAGGATTCAAAGCTCTATGGAGCTCTCTTGTTGAAGATTCCTCCATCCACATCCATGAAAGCTTCTTCCTATTCCAAGATCCATTCAAGATTGGTGTTGAATATCCAAAGGAAATTGATTTGAGACATCCTACATCCCACATTCTACATTCTACATCCATTTGGCACATCCATACTTGTGGATCCAAGGATTCAAATCTGACACAAGGGTTTCTATACAAGTAAGGTGAATTTGTTCATTTACTTTGTTTATCTTTGCAATTTCAATTCAATTATAAGGTTAATTCCAAAACCGGGGTTTGACCAAGGAAAACCCATTCCCACCAAAAAAAAAACCATTTTTCTTGTAGGGATAGGTTCAGAATAGAAAATTGGAGTGTAGATATGGATACCCTTTTTGGCAAACTATCAGGATCCGGAAATAGATTTTCTGTTGGACTGTGCAGCTCAAAATCAAACTTTCTAGGTCAAAATCAGACTTTCTAGGTCAGAATCAGGATTTTTGGGTCAGAATCAGACTTTTTGGGTCAGAATCAGACTTTTTGGGTCAAAGGTGACATTCATTTTTGGGTCAAAGTTGGACCTGAGCTAGATTCAAAAAAGACTTTTGGGTTTTCTCCGTCTCTGTGTTTTTGTTCCAGATCTGGTTGTAGAATTCCTAGAAACTCATTACAGACACCCAAACATAACATTCTTTAGATCTATTGCATTTTGAGGTTAGCACTTGTTTTCAATTCATTTCAATCAAGGTTTTTTTATATACTCTTCATCCATTATTCAAGATTGTAAGGCTTTCTTCTTCCTTCTTATTTCTGATCGATTGATGCATTTGTGCATTAACCATTTTCGTATGGTTGATCAAAGTGGATATTTCCTTTGTGAAATGTAGGGCTAAGAGGACAATCTTACCTTCTCCACTATCTCAACAATACAATTTATCTAATAATAATAACAATACATTCAATTTCTACCTCACATTATTATTCATATCTTACATTTTGGTGACCTTCTATTTTATATGTTATGGGGGAAAATGCATATAAGATTGATCTACCTCCAGAATTGTCCATTTCACCATACTTCAATGTTCAGGATCTGGTAGCATACAAAGGACTACTACCAGCAGAGCCAAAGATTTACAATGAATTGGAATAGATCACCAAAGAGGTGCCCTAACCCACTACCCCCAAACCGAAAGCAGGAATAGTACTGGATTTTAGAATAAAAAATAAGACAAGACATGGCACATATATGGAACATTTGATCAAATGGAAAACTCTTCTAGAATAAAAGGATAGATGGATTATTGAAGCAAAGTTTAGGAAGTCAGGAATAGAAACTGCAATACTCACTCAAGGAGTAACTTGAATTCTTTGTCTAGGGGGGGCATGGTGCAGGAGAACCTAGGCTAGAATCCTTAATTTTGTTGTGTTGGATAATTTAATTTTTTTGTAGAGATGAAAACAAATCTTGATGAAGTACAAGCTAGGATAGTAGACATGCATGAGAAACTGAAAGAAATAGAAGAGTAAGGGTAGCCAATTATAGTAGAGGATGAGGTGCCAGAACTTGATCCAATTTTTCAAGAAGAGCCATTCCTTAGGGCTTTGAAATCCATGAGTGGCAAATAATTGGAAAGAGTACACTTATTCAGTGGAAAGATAGAGCCAAAGGTGGTAATGGATTGGATAGAGGGTTTAGGAAACCAATTTAAATGTGAAAATATAATAGAGGCCCAAAAGGTAAAAGTGACCAAGACCAGGTTAAGGGGAACATCACTCACCTGGTAAAAATTTGTTGAGGATGAAATATTGAATGAAGGAAAAAACCAAATCTCGACATGAAAGGGTATGGTTGCAAAGATAAGGGATACCTACAATCAAGAGGACTATGAGACACAGTTACAAAAGAAAAGGAAGAATCAAAGACAAAAAGATTCAGAGGTGAGTGCCTATACAAAAGAGTTTTACAAAATTTGTTTAATGTCTAAAGTGATAGAGGATGAAAGCATAAAAGTGGTCTGTTACCTCAATGGGTTAAAATGGAGTATTCAAGAAAAAATTAGTCTCTTAACACTTACCACTATACAAAAGTGTTATCAACTAGCTCTTAAGGTTGAGGAGAGGAGCAAGAAGAAGTATGAATCAAATAGCAGAGGCAGAGAAAGAGGCAAAGACTTCATAGGTCATAGAGGTAGCTATGGTGGTAGGAGTAATGATTCAATACCCAAAGGGGAAACAAAACTGACAGACAAGAGCCATGAAACTAGTAGCAGAAGTAACTATGGATGAGGTAGAGGTCCTAACAATGGTGGTAGAGGAATATTTGGTGGAGGAACCAATAGAGGTTCATTTGAAAACATAAAATGCTATAATTTCCACCAATTTGGGCACCCTTCCTATAGGTATCCTGATAAGGCCACATCATCTCAATCAGAGAGAAGGGTGAACAATGTACAAGAAGACACTAGTAGTGTCAAGTCTTTTGAAGTTAATTTAGATTCAGAGAATGGAGAAAATTAGATGATCAAAATAGTTCTCATTAAAGAAGTAATTAGGGAGGAACCTAAAAAAAGGAGATCACTCTACAAAGTTAAATGTAAAATCCTTGGAAAAGTATGTAGGATGATCATTGAATCAGGGTCAACAGACAATATAATCTCAGAGGAGGCAGTGAATAAAATTGGGGTGACCAAGATCCCTCATGACCATCCTTATAGGGTGACATAGATTAACAAAGGACATGTCCTAGTGAATGAAAAATCCTAGATTGACTTTGCAATTGGAGGCTATAGTGATAAAATACTTTTTGATATACTTCCCATGGATGCTTTGCATCTTCTATTAGGAAGACCATGGTAGTTTGACAGGAAATCCATGCATGATGGAGAAAAGAGTGTCTATTATTTTCAAAAGGATGGATTGACATATAAAATCTAGTCATTGATGGAGGAAGGAGTAAAGAATAGTACCAATGTGTTGGTGGTAGGAGGAAAAGAGTTTCTGCAAGTGCTTAAGAAAGAAGAAGAAGCGTGTTATGCAGTCGTGATGAAGCCTAAAGGAGAAAAGTTTGAAGAAAAAACACCTTTGCCCAAGGAGATACAAGAACTTTTGGAATAGTTTAAGGACATTGTAAGTGATGGTTCACTAGTAGTCCTTCCACCAAAGAGATCCATAAGTCCCAGATTGACTTCATACTAAGTGCCTCTTTTCAAGATAAGGCAGTCTATAAACTGACTCCTGATCAAAACAAGAAGATAGATAGACAATTACAAGAGATATTGGATCAAGGGCTTATAAAGAAGAGTATAAGTCCCTATGCAGTGCCAGTGGTTTTGGCTTCAAATAAAGGAGGAAAATGGAGGCTTTGCACATACTCTAGAGCTATAAACAAAATCACCATAGATGTAGGTTTCCAATCTCTAGGATTAAGGATCTAATGGATTGCCTTGGTGGGGATAAATACATCAGAAAGTTGGACTTAAAAATTAGATACCATAAAATATAGATAAAGGAAGGGGATGAGTGGATAACAACCTTCAAGCCTACAAAAGGACTGTATGAATGGCTTGTCATGCTATTTGGGCTTAGTAATGCCCATAGCACATTCATGAGGTTAATGAATGAAGGGCTAAAGGACTACATAGGGGTGTTTGTAGTGGTGTACCTTGATGAAATCCTCATTTTTAGTAGGACCAAAGAGGAGCACCTTGAACATTGCATATTGTATTGAGGAGGTTACAAAAGGAGCAATCAATAATCAACTTGGAAAAGTGTGAGTTCCTGAAATATGAATTGGTGTATACCTTGGGTTTGTGGTCTCACAAGGGTCATTAAAGATGGATCTTAGAAAGGTAGAGGAAATACTCAGCTGGCCTGCTCCCACAATTTGTATTGAGGTAATAAGATTTCATGGGCTTGCCCAATTTTATAGGAAATTTATTAGAAATTTTAGTGCCATTTGTGCTCTAGTGTTAGATACTATGAAGGGTGGGTATAAGACTAAGTTTAGGTGGACTAAGGAAGCCAATAGGGGTTTAGAGATGTTGAAGACAAAGGTAGGCACCCAACCCATCCTAATGTTACCAATTTTTGAGAAATTAATTACATGTTGGAGTGTGATGTTAGTAGGATAGCAGTAGAGGTTGTTTTGACCCAAGAGGGTAGACCAGTAGCTTTTTATAGTGAAAAATTGAATGAAGCCAAGAAGAAATACTCCTCATATGACATAGAACTCTATGCCCTAGTTCAAGCCCTTAGGAAGTGGAGACACTACCTCCTTCCCAAATAATTTGTAGTATTTATAGATAATCAAGCCTTGAGCTACATTAATATACAAGAGAAGATATGTAGTAGACACCTTAAATGGATGGAGTTCCTACAAGCATATAATTTTACCATAAAGCACAAGAAGGATGTTAGCACATAGATTTGTATTTTCTTATAAATTATAAATTACTCACTCTAAACCCAGGTAAAGACATAATCTCAAATTAACAGTTGAATCATAACACTTAGCTTTACAATTATCTGAATTAAGGTACAACTCCCTATTTGATCTTCAATGAATTCTAGAAATCACATGTAGCTTTCGCAACCATTCACTTTTAACTAGAAAGTGAGTAAGGATTTTGCAACATTTCCATACATCAACATGCAATGAAAATGGAAAGAAAGATAGATATTCAAACACTAAATGAAGCTCACAGACTTCATAATCGGAAATAATCCACTAAAAACACAACTATGCTAAAATAAGCTACAGAAAATTCCACTTGAAAATAAATTCCAGATACTCAAGAAATATCCCAACAGAGATCAATATGCTATTATAAACCAACAGATTTATATATATCATAAATTTTTGTTCCATTCATATCAAAATATACTTTCAAGTTTTTTCCTCGAAAACAAACTAACTAAAAAATCCTAAAAACTATCAAGTCTTGCATTACTTAACCAAAATTACCATCATCCTTATAAAAATTATCCTGGCTATATAAATAGCCACCAATCTTTAGAGAATAAAAACTGACATCCCGAGATACTCTCTACGGGATTCAGTATAACTGTTTACAAAACTGCCTAAATTCAAAGAAAGCATAACTAATAAAAAATACCACTACTCTGTGATCTGCGAGGCAGGTTCACAGAGTTGTGGATGAGCTGGATCCCTTGGACTGATCCTATGAAGTGTCCATAATACAAGAGCTCCTCCATTCCTTATGCGCCTCTGCAACGCTGATGATCGTGGCTTGATGTGTTAAGGCAATGTGAATTACCCTATGCTTTAGAAACTTCTTGTCTCTACGGACCTGGGCAATTTTCTGCATATGCGCCTCAAGGTGATCTATGCATACTACCAGCATAGATTCCATGTTAGCAAGGGCTATGAAATCATCTTGGGTGACATCTTTAGTATCTCTTATGGTAGTAGCCTCATGCTTAAATTCTAGCATCATTTCATGTGTTCCCTTAACACCTTGAGTATCTTTTTTTATGAGGGAAATGTTCAGACATTTGAGGTCCTTTTGCATGGTATCCATTAGCCCCTTTGATTCAATAAATAGGTAGGTGGTCCTATCATGACCAGATTTGATAATAGAGTTTCTCCACTCGATGCTTTTTATGGAGAAATACAAAGTATCTTCGTCCAATCCTGGCATGAATTTCTCAGTTAGGAATTTATTCACTCCATACTTCTCTATTTCATATAGCTGATTCATCACCTTTAGCCACTTCTTTTTCTCTTTTTCCCACTCTGTCAGTTCCACCAGAATTTCAGTCATAATTGAATTAACTACCTCATGAGTCTTAACCAACTGATTGATATACTTACTCCCCTTCTGTATCATGGTTTGGATCCACTTAGTGTAGGCATCTGCAATCAACTTTTTCTTTTGAATCTGGTCCAGGGTCTTTGTCACATCTGGTGAATGTGGGTCAAATGACCATGGAGCTACAGTTAAAGGGAGAGGACTAGAATCTCAAACTTCTTGAATGAATTCAGCCATCCTCTTGATTGTCGCTTTCATCTCATTTTTGTCCTTCTCATCCTTAAAAGACCTATGAATGATATTTTTTGTAGAATTTTCCAGATGCTTTACATCAGCTACTCTGGTTGCATACCCAAGATCTATCTTTTCAATTGTAAAATCATCTACAGTAGCTTTAGAAAGTTCTTTATCATTTCTGGGAACTGCACACTCACCAAACTAGTACCCTATTTTTTCTTCAACATCCACTCTAGATTCCAGTTTGATCCTTTTTGGTTTCTCTGAGGAACCCAAAAATTTTCTCACCATATCCTCAATCAGCAATGTTATTGGCGAGACATTCATTTTCCTATTGATAGATGTCTCTAACCATTTCAAGGTGGGAATCGACGTCTGTTGAGAGTCTTCCATTGCCTGGGTTGGAGTGGTAGGTGATGAAATTGTAGATTCTTTTACTCCCTTCTGATCATCCTTTTCTAGAACAACTTCTTCTGAAACAGAGTGTTGTGAGTTTACATCTCCCATAAAAGTATCCATTCCTTCTAGATCGATCACTTTTTTTTTCTCAATTGTCTTGATCTCTTTTTTGATAGCCCTACTTCTAGAAGTTCTTGTAGATGAAACTGGATAAAAATACTTATGTTTCTTAGCCTTATATTCAATAGATTTTTTATTTTTAGATTTACATTTACCTGCAACAGAAACATCTTCATTAGAAATTGGGATAGACTTTTCAATATGGGCATTAAGAACTGATCCTCTAGTGTTGTGCTTTTGGTAAATAGGTGGCTTTTTATTGGCAACCCATTTTTTGGTTCTTTTTATCACACTGTGAGTCTTAATGGGGATACTCTCTCTTTCTTCTATGTTTCAATCAATCCCAGGAAGTGGCAGCCCCTGAATTTTCTCCACATAGTGTTTATCAAGTATCTCTTCATCTTTCTCCTCTTCTATTCCCGTGGCATCAATGCCTGTCTTCAACTCAACTATTTGATTCAATGTAAATTGGCACCACGACCTTCTTCTAACCTCAAAATCATCTACACAATTATCCCAAAAGTCTTCCATCTGAGGAACATGGCAAAATTCAAAAGGTAAGCTAAAATTTCGAACAACATATGTCTTGATATCAAAATCTCTCCTAGCCTCGAAAGTTTGCAGTTTTAATTTGTTGAATTCTTGCTCTAAATTAAGGGAATTAGAGGAATTCCTTCAAGTATAAACAAAAAGCTGTATAGGAAAACTAGATTTATCCCTTCCCTTTCTCTCTTTTAGGTCTTTGTGTACATGCGCTAACTGGTGACCAACTTCTATTATAACATGCAAGTCTAGGGCATACCTAGGTAGTTTGAATGGTTTCCCTTCAAACCCGCCAACCCTTAGGTAAGTAAATCTTGTAAACTGTATGAAAAATCTCCCAAAGGTGTTAACAAGATTCTTAGCCTCCTCCGACATTCTTTGTTCAATGTTCCCTTGTAGCTCGAAAATCAACCTTCCTAGGAAAATACCATTAACTTTCATATAGCCATCAACATGAAGATCCTTCTGTAGATGGGAATAATAATCATATACCTTCATATTAGGAATAGGAAATTCATTATACAAACCATCCCATTTTCTAGTACGGGCCAGCACATAAAATAGATAGGAAGAAATATAAAAACCACTAGCCTTTTTTTAATAATTTGCCAATTGATGATGAAGTTCATCAGCAATACAATCTGCCCAATCAATATAATTTTCCCCTCCCGAGGTTATCTAAATGAGGAAATACATCCAATCCTACCAATAATAGGTGTGACTATTACCCTTTATCCTATTCAATAGAATGACCAACTCTGCTACTTTAGGTTTAAAATGATTTATTGTGAGGGGTTTGGGCAGCTATGACCCTCCTCTTTTTGGTTCCAATAGCCATTGTTTAGCAATTTCATTTCTATAAATTTGTTTCTTTTTTGAGAAAATAGAGTAGGAGGAAGCAATTGTCCATCCTTCATAGGGATCCTTCTCAGGAATGCCCATTTCTGTAAGGATGACATCTCAGTTTATGAAAGTAAGAGGGCTTCCATCGATTTTCTTGATTCATCTCTCCTCTCTATCATATCTTCTGACACACTCTAACACCAATTTTGGGCAAGGGGCCGCCAAGGGAAACACTGCTGCATTAGCTAAACCACTTAACATCACCTTCTCAATTATAGAACTAGGAACAGGGCTTTTAATCTTATTGTAAATCTCCTCTAAGGCACCCGTCTTTATCATTGTGTCATCACACTCAGGCAATGAACAAACCAAAGGAGAGGTTTGTCCGAAATCTGGGAGTGGGGGCTTCATATTTCTTAAGAAGGATATCTATAAAAGACTGAGATTGCAGAAGAGAAAAATAGAGCCTTTCAATATCAAACTTTCAAATGTCTTCAATTTCGAACAGGAGCTCTGGGGGAGAAAAACACTAACCTGAAGATTGCGAACACCCTAAGCTTCTCAGGATCAGAGTATACCTTCCACTTGCTTCACCAACTTGATCACTTCAGAAAAATTCACTATAGGAGTGACAACATGAACTCTCATTTATGACTGATTTTTAACAAAATACGCAATATTTGCATTTAATGATGAAGTGGGCTTCAATTAAATGTGATAAGAGGTTTGGATTAATGCGATAATTAAATATTGTACTCTTTGAATGATTGAAATGACGTATAAGCATCACATCCAATAAGGATTATATCCGCGGCATGCTCGAGCATATTTATCCTCCGCCAGGTGTCCTTTCAGTCACATCATCATTGTCTTTTCACTTTTTCAATACGCAAGTTTCGGTTGAATTATGAACATTGAAAAAGGCTATTTCAAAGAAGTGAGTTCAATCAAGCAATAAGAAATGACTTCCCTTTGGTGTGTATTTTTTAAAAAAAGAACACGTGAGCGGAAAAAAGGAATAAACCCGACAACACTTAGTGCAAGATGAGGCCCACAATTGAACCTTGAACTAGACAAGTTTAAGATTCATAGTTCAACAAAAGAAGGGAAATTGCAAACCGTGCCGCTCATTTTCACAAAAAAGTGAAGAAAGGCAATACACACTGCAAGGTGACTTTGAACCTTGAACTTTGAACTGGACAAGTTCAAGATTCAAGTTCAACCGATAGGGGCGAAATGAAAACTTAGAATGAAAGGTATTTATTGAAATGAGACTGTAAACTCCTAATTTTTAGGAGATAATCAGACAAAGGGTATGAGTAAAAAATAAGGGGTAACAATGGCTTCAACTGGGGACAAGGACTCTTGAGGACATAGGATGAACTTAGCAACTTTGGTTTTGCAGACCAGGGAGTCAACCCAAAAAAAACTCCAAAACAAAAACAAGACAAAACAAAGAGCAGGAGAGAAAAGAAAGAACACACAATAAAGAAAGCAAGCCAAAAGATGGAAAATATACAATGGGGCAAAGAAGACCTAATTACATTTGATACAACTTTAAATCTTGACCATTAAAGGTCAATGGTAGAACAAAGCCATCTTGACGCTCAAGAAAAAATGAGTTACTTCCCATGGATTTCCTGATAATAAATGACCCCTTCCATAATGATTTGAATTTGCTGTGAGCACCCGTAGGATCTCTTGTTTTATCCCAGAGCAGAAATTGATCTCCTTCCATGAAATTTCTTGGCCTAGCCCGCCTATCAAAAATGTTCTTCACCCTAGCCTAATGTAGAGATATATGATCAACCATTTCCTCTCTTTCTTCTTGGATTTTATTGAGATACAAAATTCTTTTTTCTAGGCCATCCTAGAAAATTTGTCCTTCAATTACTTTCTGCAGTTTCATTGCTGCCATCTCTAATGGTAAAGATAATTGGGCCTCAAAACCGTATACTAACTCGAATGGAGTCATTTTGATCACCCTTTTAGGAGATGTGCGATCTACCCAGAGAGCTTCATACAATCTCTTATGCCAGTCCCTGGCATTGTCATTTACATATTTTTTCATAATTGATATCAAGATTTTATTGCTCAATTCTACCTGACTGTTCCCTTACGGGTAATAATCAGAGGCGTGTGAGAGATGGATATCATTATCATAGCAGAACAACTTTATTTCCAAAGAAGAAAAATTGGTAGCATTATCTGTGACTAATTTTTGAGGGAAACCAAACCTGACCAAGATATAATTTTTTAGGAAATCACATACCACTTCTGATGTTGTCTTCTTGACCAGAACTGCTTCAACCCATTTTATGAAATAATTCATAGCAGTTAGGATGTGTGTGTGCCCATCACTGGAATGAGGATTGATTGGACCAATGAAATCCAATCCCTACTGCTTGAAGGGTTCATTAATAACTACCAGCCTCAGAGGAAGGGCTACCAATTTTGGTTTACCACTAAACATATTACACTTTTCACAACTAGCCACCCATTTGTATGCATCTGCGAACATCCCTGACCAATAATAACAACTTCTTAAAATTTTGAAAACAGTCACAGTCGATGAGAGGTGACCACCACAAGCCTCACTATGAAAATTCATAAGAAACTTCTCTTGTTTCTCTTTGCCAACACAACTCAGAAAAGATCCATCAACTCCTTTTTTGTATAGCATATCATCCATGATAACATACTTTGCAGCTTTGAGTCTAAGGTTTGTTTTCTCCTTAGGCCTCATGCGTTCTGGGTGGTCTTCATAAGTTAAGTAAAAAGCAACATCTGAGAACCATGAGTCTCATAGACTAACAAACAGAGTGAGAGGAAGGTCTTCTTCAAGTACACTGTGAGCCATTAATTTGCATAAACCCTGCCCTTGGACTAACTTAGTCGGTCGGATATTCAAATCAAATTATTTAATCCTCACTACCTAGGTGGCTCTGTTTTTCCTGCCTATATCCTATTGAGTCAGAACATCTTTAACTATGGAAGAAAGTACACATACAGTAGAATCTGAGTGTAAGATATAAAATTTAAAGTATTTCACAACTTTTACTACTGCATACACTTGTTTTTCTACCATGGGATAGTTTAGCTCGTGCTTTTTCAAAGGTATGCTCATGAAATTTATTGGCACCTCTTCTCCTTTTTAATTCTTCTGCAATAAGATCCTAGACAAGGTATGTTCTAAGAAGTAACAATAGATATTGAAGTTTTCTTTATAACCAGGATTAATCAATGTCGGGGTAGATGCTATGGCCTTTTTCACATCATCAAACACTTGAATTGCTTTTGAACTCCATCTGAAAGGATTCTTTTCACTTAAGAGACTCGCCATATGTTTAGTTGTTTCAGTGAAGTCTGGAACGAACCTCCTAAGAAAATTGGTTTGGCCAAAGAATGACTTAACCCCTGTCCGGTTAGAAGGCAAACCTATTTGCTGAATGGATTTTACCCTCTCAGGATCTATCTTGATTTTGTATTTTGAGACTATGTGACCTAAAAGCTTTCCTTCTATAACACAAAAGATTGACTTCTTAGGATTCAGTGAGATCCCATGCTCTCTGCATCTTTGCAAAACAGCTCTCAAATCCTTCCGATGATTTTTCTGCCTTTTAGAAAACACTGTCAAATCATCCAGGTATATGACAATCACCTTTTTAATTAGATGGTTGAATGAAGAATCCATCGCTTGCTGGAATGTAGCACCCGCATTAATTAACCCAAATGACATGCGATTATAGGCATATGTACCCCATGGTATGGTAAATGATATTTTATGTTGATACTCATCAGCTACCTTAATTTGGTTGTAACTAGAAAACCCATCTAACATGGACATCATTTCAAAGCTAGCCACTGTTTGCAATATATGATCCATCACAGGAAGACCATAATTATCCTTTAAACTACTCTGGTTCAGATTCCTAAAATCCACCCAAATCCTTATCTCACCATTCTTTTTCCTCACAGGCACTATGTTGGCGATCCAGGTGGAATGATGAATAGGATATATTATTCGAGCCTACAACATCTTCTCAACTTATTTCTTAATTGTTTCAAACACTTTAGGGTTATAGCTCCTCAGCTTCTATTTAAATGGTGAGGTTGCCGGCTTTAAAGGAATGTGATGTTGAAATTTACCTCCTTTGAAATTCTTCAAATCCTGGTAGGACCAGGCGAAGATATCCTTGTATTCTTCAGCAAATCAACAAATCTTCTTCTCTCATCATATGTACAACATTTTCCCAAGTTTACAAACTTAGGGTTTTGTTCATCTCCTAAATTCACTTTTTCTGAGTCCCCTTCATCAGGAAGCTCATGAGAATTAGGCTTATGCTTGACTGCATCAAATTATCAAACAAATTCTCAAGAGAAATGAGGCCTTGAGGATTGTTTTTTCCTTTTAACTGAACAATCCCTTCCTCAACATCTTTACCCGAATCAGGAAAAAATTCTTCACTGGTTGATTGAGATCCCTCAAAGTAGGTAGTGCTAAAAACTTCCACCATTTGCAAAAATTTATCAATATGCTTGTCATCTTGGAAAACTTGCCAGTGATCTGCATTATCAGGAACCTTAGGCCTGTATACCATCTCAATCTTATAAATTTTTTCCTTGAAATCTGGATGGGGAAGCAACAAAGATGCGAAAACTGCCAAAGAATTAGTTCTGCTATTAAGGTTCCTAGGAATAGCTTCAATAGAAAATGCCTCAAATCCTTCTATTTCATCCCACACATGGTTTCTGTAATGCTTCAACCTCTCATTCTTCACTGAATACCTTCCTCTTACATGTCTTTCTATTATTTTTGCATCTCCTTTGGCTTTCAGTACCTTTATTCCTTTCTTTTTAGCTTCTTCAAGACCAAGTAGAAGAGCTTCGTACTCAACAGTATTATTGGTATTACCAAACTCCAACTTGAAAGAGTGAGGAAAAATATGTCCTTGAGGTGATATCAGTACAACCCCTAATCCAGATCCAACTGAAGCACAACTACCATCAAACTCCAAAGACCACAAATAATTTGCCTCTTCACTGTTAACCACTTCTGATTTTACTTCAGATGACATCATATAATTTCCAAATTCACATTCATGGTACAAAATCTGGGATTCGGGATCTTTGGATAGAAAGAAAGTGTATTTGGATTTTCCTTCAGGTTTTAAGACAATATTTTGGTTACCAATAGGGATTGTCTCTTGTGACCAATCCAATTTGATCTCACCCCCAAGGTCTCTACAAAAGGTTCTGCTAAGCAACATTCCATAATTGGCGGGAATATCTACTACCAAGATGGTTAACTTGACCTTTTTTCTAGGATGAGAAGCTAGGGCCACTTGAGCATCTTTGATTTGTCCTACTAGAGGGACTTTCTTAGAATCCATAGAGTAACATCTCCCAAAAGTGGCTATTAGTGGAAGGTCTAGAGCCTTCGCTACTGAAGAAGGCATTACATTATCGGATGCTCCAGAATCAACGATGCAGTTATTCAATTAAAATCCATGGATAAACAAAGATAGATAAAAAGGATCTGGTTTCTGAGGGACAAAAGGATTTGTATCGACAGAGGACTGGGTAGCCAAGGTGGGTTGGATTTTTTCTGGTAAAACAACATGTGCCGATTCACTAGTTGTAGGACATGAAGAGGGCTGCCCTGACTTCACACATAATTAACCAGTCTATCAAGTTCTTTGGAATTCATCCTAAGATATTCTGCTAGTGACACTTGAATTTTTGAGGTTTTAAAGAAATTTACAATGTCAAAAGAAGAATTAGGTGAAGAATCTTGAAAAACTTCAGCTTCCTTATGTGTGCATAAATGTTGACACACTTCTATGAATCATTCCATTCAAGGTTGCTCAAGAATGAGGCCTCAAATATCGATCCATATCTCTCTAGTCATGGAGTGCAAAGGTGTGAAATGGAGGCCCTCATATTGACCTAGTTAGTGCCTATGCAAGTACACCATGAAATGAGAGATTCAAATGCATGAAAATGAGATCTACTCTATATGATAACAATGCATGAAAATAAATTAATCTAAATGATAACAATGCATGGCCAAATCTATGAAAGGAAATACAAATGCAAATCTAATCTATGAAAATAAATATGAATCTAATCTACATGAGTAGCCATGAATGCAAGAAGAATGAGACAAGAAGAGAGAAGTTGCAATATCCAAGCCAAAGTGCTCAAATGCTCCTCCAAAATTGCTCTCCAAACTTGCAGCATAACAATACTATGAAAAAGATGATTTTGAATGAGGAGAGGTCTCCTTTTAAAGGAAAGTGAACGATTGAGATTAAGAGGCAAAAATCAAAGGCTATGATTAAGAGGCAAAAACCCACCACTTAGGAAGATGTGATGAAAAAGGGATTTTATTTAATTTATTACCTTTTTAAACAAATAAAGTGCTTTAAGTGGGGATTTTTATTTATTTAATTAAAAGAGGGGTTTTCTTTATAATTAAATAAATTAGAAGAATTTTATTTAATTAAATGGGAGGAAATTGAATTTAATTAAATAAG
>MU226704.1:233912-250933 GCA_018584345.1 Thuja plicata
TATAGTGTTTAGATTCTCTTGTATCAAATCCTCTAAAGATTGAGGGTTTTGAAGCAGTTCTGGATTGTTTTGGGGATCATTATTTGGCGGGGGAGGGTTATTATCTTCATTGTTGTCAGCCATGCCTAATTAAATAATATACAAATATAAATTTCAAATTGATTTCATATATTATTAACAAAATCAATACAAAACCCCATTTTTACCAAAAAAACTACATTTAACATGAAAATGAAAAAAAGCAATCCAAACATAACAAGAATTTACTTACCGGATAAACTGTGGAGTCAAATTTGTTGTTGGAGCAATCAGGTACCCAAAAAAATCATGTATATGATATATCTAGCCATTTTCCAAACCTAAAGTGATGAGAGAAATGAGGAAAGTAGCTCGCGGGTTTTTGATTTATGCCACAGGTTTCGAGTACCCGATTTTTTTGGGTACCCAAAAAAATTGGGTACCCGATATTTTCAGATACCCAAAAAATATCATGTACTTGATTAGGCTTGTGCTTTGGTGGCAGGTTTGCCCAGGTGTACTGACACCCAGGCCTACTAAAAAGTCAACAAGCGCTTTCATGCACTTTTGGACGAGTGAAAAGTGGATTTTTTTCACATCGCCACTTTTTGGCCCCCCATGATCTTGCACATACCCATAGAATTTTCTAGATGCTTTACATCAGCTACTCTAGTTGCATACCCAAGATCTATCTTTTCAATTGTAAAATCATCTACAATAGCTTCAAAAAGTTCTTTATCATTCCTAGGAACTGCATGCTCCGCAAACTAGTGCCCTATTTTTTCATCAACGTCCACTCTGGATTCTAGTTTGATCCTTTTTGGTTTCTCTGAGGAATCCAAACATTTTCTCACCATATCTTCAATCGGCAATGTTATTGGCAAGACATTCCTTTTCCTGTTGATAGATGTCTCTAACCATTTCAAGGTGGGAACCAGTGTCTGTTGAGAGTTTTCCGTTTCCCGGGTTGGAGTGGTAGGTGATGACATTGTAGAATATTTTACTCCCTTCTGATCATCCTTTTCTGGAACAACATCTTCCGAAATAGAGTGCTGTTAGTTTACATCTCCCATCAAAGTATCCATTCCTTCCAGATCGATCACTTCTTTTTTCTAAATTGCCTTGATCTCTTTTTTGATAGCCCTACTTCTGGAAGTTCTTGTAGATGAAAATAGATGAGGAGACTTCTTTTTCTTGACCTTAGATACAATTTTTTTTTATATTTTTAGATTTAGATTTACCTGCAACAGAAACATCTTCATTAGAAATTGGGATAGAATTTTCAATACGGGCATTAAGAACTGATCCTCTAGTGTTGTGCTTTCTGTAAAGAGGTAGATTTTTACTGGCAACCCATTTTTTGGTTCTTTTTATCACACTAAGAGTCTTAATGGGGATACTCTCTCTTTCTTCTATGTTCCACTCAATCCTAGGAAGCGACAACCCCTGAATTTTCTCCACATAGTGTTTATCAAGTATCTCTTCATCTTTCTTCTCTTCTATTCCCGTGGCATCAATGCCTATCTTCAACTCAACTATTTGATTCAATTTAAATCAGCACCATGACCTTCTTCTAACCTCAAAATTATCTGCACAATTATCCCAAAAGTCTTCCATCTGAGGAACATGGTGGAATTCAGAAGGCAAGCTAAAATTTAGAACAACATATGTCCTGATATCAAAATCTCTCCTAGCCTCGAAAGTTTGCAGTTTTAATTTGTTCAATTCTTTCTCTAAATTAAGGGCATTAGAGGAATTCTTACAAGTATAAACACCAAGCTATATAGGAAAAATATATTTAGCCCTTCCCTTTTTCTCTTTTAGGTCTTTGTGTACATGCGCCAACTGACGACCAACTTCTGTTATAACATGCAAGTCTCGGGCATACCTAGGTAGTTTGAATGGTTTCCCTTTGAACCCGCCAAACCTTAGGTAAGTAAATATTCTAAACTATATGAAAAATCTCCCAAAGGTGTTAATAGAATTCTTAGCCTCCTCCAACATGCTTTGCTCAATGTTCCCTTGTAGCTCAAAAATCAACCTTCCTAGGAAAATACCATTAACTTTCATATAGCTGTCAACATGAAGATACTTGTGTAGATGTGGATAATAATCATATACCTTCATATTGGGAACAAGAGATTCATGATACAAACCATCCCATTTTCTAGTACAGGCCAGCACATAAAATAGATAGGAAGACATAAAAACCACTAGCTTTTTTTGAATAATTTGCTAGTTGATGATGAAGTTCATCAGCAATAGAATCTTCCCAATCAATATACTTTTCCCCTCCCAAGGTTATCTAAATGAGGAAATACATCCAATCCTACTAGTAATAGGCGTGACTATTACCCTTTATCCTATTCAACATAATGACCAACTCTTCTACTTCAGGTTTAAAATGATTTATTGTGAGGGGTTTGGGCAGCCATGACCCTCCTCTTTTTGGTTCCAATAGCCATTGTTTAGCCATTTCATTTCTATAAATCTATTTCTTTGTTGAGAAAATAGAGTAGGGGGAAGCAATTGTCCATCCTTCATAGGGATCCTTCTCAGGAATGCCCATTGCTGTAAGGATGACATCTCGGTTTATGAAAGTAAGAGGGCTTCCATCAATTTTCTTGATACATCTCTCCTCTCTATCATATCTTGTGACATACTCTAACACCAGTTCTGGGTAAGGGGCCACCAAGGGAAACACTGCTAAATCAGCTAAACCACTTAACATCACCTTCTCAATTATCAAACTAGGAAAAGGGCTTTTAATCTTACTATGAATCTCCTCTAAGGTACACATCTTTATCATTGTATCATCACACTCAGGCAATGAATAAACCAAAGGAGAGGTTCATCCAAAATTTGGGAGTGGGGGCTTCATATTTCTTAAGAAGAATATCTATAAAAGACTGAGATTGTAGAAGAGAAAAATAGAGCCTTTCAATATCAAACTTTCAAATGTCTTCAATTTCAAACAGGAGCTCTGGGGGAGAAAAATACTAACCTAAAGATTGCGCACACCCTAAGCTTCTCAGGATCAGAGTATACCTTCCGCTAGCTTCGCCAACTTGATCACTTCAGAAAAACTTCACTATAGGAGTGACAACATGAACTCTCATTTATAACTGATTTTCAACAAAATACACAAGATTTTCATTTAATGATGAAGTGGGCTTCAATTAAATGCGGCAAGAGGTTTGGCTTAATGCAACCATTAAATATTGTACTCTTTGAATGATCGAAATGATGTATAAGCATCACATCCAATAATGATTATATTTGCGGCATGCGCGCGCATATTTATCCTCTGCCAAGTGTCCTTTCAGTCACATCATCACTGTCTTTTCACTTTTTCAATACGCAAGTTTCGGTTGAATTATGAAAATTGAAAAAGGATATTTCAAAGAAGTGAGTTCAATCGGGAAATAAGACATGACTTCCCTTTGGTGTGTTTTTTCTAAAAAAAGAACACGTGAGTGGAAAAAAATACTAAACCCAACAACACTTAATAAAAGATGAGGCCCGCAATTGAACCTTGAACCTTGAACTAGACAAGTTCAAGATTCATAGTTCAACAAAAGAAGGGAAATTGCAAACCGTGCTGCTCATTTTCACAAAAAAGTGAAGAAAGGCAATACACATCGCAGGGCGACTTTGAACAAGACAAGTTCAAGATTCAAGTTCAACTGACAGGGGCGAAATGCAAACTTAGACCGAAAGGTATTTATTGAAATGAGACCGTAAACTCCTGATTTTTAGGAGATAATCAAACAAAGGGTATGAGTCAAAAATCAGGGGTAACAATGGCTCTGAATGAGGACAAGGAATCTTGAGGATGTAGGATGAACTTAGCAACTTTGGTTTCACAGACCGGGGAGTCAACCCAAAAAAAGACTCCAAAACAAAAATGAGACAAAACAAAGAGCAGGAAAGAAAAAAATAACACACAATAAAGAAAGCAAGACAAAATATGGAAAATATACAATGGGGCGAAGAAGACCTAATTACATTTGATACAACTTTAAATCTTGACCATTAAAGGTCAATGGTAGAATAGAGCCATCTTGACGCTCAAGAACAAATGAGTTACTTCCCATGGATTTGCTGATAATAAATGGCCCCTTCCATAATGATTTGAATTTCCTGTGAGCACCTATAGGCTCTCTTCTTTTATCCCAAAGCAGAACTTGATCTCCTTCCATGAAATTTCTTGGCCTGGTTTGCCTATCC
Source organism: Thuja plicata (assembly GCA_018584345.1). Lineage (NCBI taxonomy): Eukaryota > Viridiplantae > Streptophyta > Pinopsida > Cupressales > Cupressaceae > Thuja > Thuja plicata. Next base: position 238,161 of record MU226704.1, read on the forward strand.
AAAATTTTCTTCACCCTAGCCTGATGTAGATCTATATGATCAACCATTTCCTCTCTTTCTTCTTGGATTTTATTGAGATGCAGAATTCTTTTTTCTAGGCCATCGTGGAAAATTTGTCCTTCAATTACTTTCTACAGTTTCGCTGCTGCCAACTCTAATGGTAAAGACAATTGGGCCTCAACACCATATATTAACTCGAATGGAGTCATTCCGATCACCCTTTTAGGAGATGTGCGATCTTCCCAGAGAGCTTCATACAATCTCTTATGCCAGTCCCTGACATTGTCATTTACTGATTTTTTCATAATTAATATCAAGCTTTTATTGCTCGATTCTGCCTGACCGTTCCCTTGCTGGTAATAATCAGAGGCATGTGATAGACAGATATCATTATCATAGCAGAACATCTTTATTTCTGAAGAAGAAAAATTGGTAGCATTATTTGTGACTAATTTTTTAGGGATACCAAACCTGACCAAGATATAATTTTTTAGGAAATCACATACCACTTCTGATGTTGTCTTCCTGACCAGAACTGCTTCAACCCATTTTGTGAAATAATCCATAGCAGTCAGGATGCGTATGTTCCCAACACTGGAAGGAGGATTGATTGGACCAATGAAATCCAATCCCCACTGCTTGAAGGGTTCATCAATAACCTCCGGCCTCAGAGGAAGGGCTGCCAATTTTGGTTTACCACTAAACAACTTACTCTTTTCACAACTAGCCACCCATTTGTATGCATCTACAAACATCCATGGCCAATAATAACAACTTCTTAAAATTTTGAAAGCAGTCACAGTAGATGAGAGGTGACCACCACAGGCGTCACTATGAAACTTCATAAGAAACTTCTCTTGTTTCTCTTTGTCAACACAACTCATAAAAGATCCATCAATTACTTTTTTGTATAGGATATCATCCATGATAACATACTTTACAGCTTTGATTCTAAGGTTTCTTTTCTCCTTAGGGCTCAGGTGTTCTGGGCAGTCTCCATAAGTTAAGTAAAAAGAAAAATCTGAGAACCATGAGTCTTGTAGACTAACAAACAGAGTGAGAGGAAGGTCTTCTTCAGGTACACTATGAGCCATTAATTTGCATAAACCCTGCCCTTGGACTAACTTAGTCGGTCGGATATTCAAATCAAATTCTTGAATCCTCGCTACCGAGGTGGCTCTGTTGTTCATGCCTATATCCTATTGAGTCAGAACATCTTTAACTGCGAAAGAAGGTACATATACAGTAGAATGTGAGTGTAAGATATAAAATCTAAAGTATTTCATAGTTTTTACTACTTCATACACTTGTTTTTCTACCATGGGATAATTTAGCTCGTGCTTTTTCAAAGGTATGCACATGAAAGTGATTGGCACCTCTTCTCCTTTTTCATTCTTCTACAATAAGATCCTAGACAGGGTATGTTCTGAGGAGTAACAATGGATAATGAAGTTTTTTTTATAATTAGGATTAATCAACGTCAGGGTAGATGCTATGGCCTTTTTCACATCATTAAACACCTGAATTGCTTCTAAACTCCATCTGAAAGGATTATTTTCACTTAAGAGACTCACCATATGTTTAGTTGTTTCAACGAAGTCTGGAATGAACCTCCTAAGAAAATTGGTCTGGCCAAAGAATGACTTAACCCCTGTCCGGTTGGAAGGCAAACCTATTTTCTGAATGGCTTTTACCCTCTCAGGATCTATCTTGATTCCATCTTTTGAGACTATGTGACCTAACAGCTTCCCTTCTATAACACAAAATATTGACTTCTTAGGATTCAGTGAGATCCCATGCTCTGTGCATCTTTGCAAAATAGATCTCAAATCCTTCAGATGATTTTTCTGCCTTTTAGAAAACACTGTCAAATCATCTAGGTATATGACAATCACCTTGTTAATTAGATGGCTGAATGAAGAATCCATCACTCGCTGGAATGTAGCACCCGCATTAATTAACCCAAAAGGCATGCAATTATAGGCATATGTACCACATGGGGTTGTAAATGCTATTTTATGTTGATCCTCATATGCTACCTTAATTTGGTTGTAACCAAAAAACCCATCTAACATGGACATCATTTCCGAGCCAACCACTATTTGCAATATATGATCCATCATAGGAAGACCATAATTATCATTAAAATTGCTCTGGTTCAAATTCCTAAAATCCACGCAAATCCTTATCTCACAATTCTTTTTCCTCATAGGCACTATGTTGGCGATCCAGGTGGAATGATGGATAGGATATATTATTTGAGCCTTCAACATCTTCTCAATTTTTTTCTTAATTGTTTCAGACACTTTAGGGTTATAGCTCCTCAGCTTCTGTTTAAATGGTGAGGTTCCCAGATTTAAAGGAATGTGATGTTGAAATTTACCTCCTTTGAAATTCTTCAAATCATGGTAGGACCAAGCGAAGACATCCTTATATTATTTCAGCGAATCAACAAATCTTCTTCTCTCATTAGATGTACAACATTTTCCCAAGTTTACAAACTTAGGGTTTTGTTCATCTCCTAAATTTAGTTTTTCTGAGTCACCTTCATCAAGAAGCTCATGAGAATTAGGTTTATGCTTGACCGCATCAAATCTGTCAAATAAATTCTCAAGAGAAACCAGGACTTTAGGAATGCAGTTTCCTTTTAACTGAACAATCCCTTCCTCAACAACTTTACTCAGATCAGGACAAAATTCTTCACAGGTTGACTGAGATCCCTCAAAGTAGGTAGTGATAAAAAATTCCACCATTTGCAGAAATTTATCAATCTTCTTGTCATCTTGGAAAACTTTCCAGTGATCTGCATTATCAAGAATCTTAGGCCTGTATACCATCTCAATCTTATAAATTGTTTCTTTGAAATCTGGATGGGAAGCAACAAAGATGCTGAAACTGCCAAAGAATCAACTCTACTATTAAGGTTCCTAGGAATAGCTTCAATAGAAAAGGCCTCAAATCCTTCTATTTCATCCCACACATGGTTTTCGTAATGCTTCAACCTCTCATTCTTCATTGAATACCTTCCTCTTACCTGTCTTACTATCAGTTCTGCATCTCCTTTGGCTTTCAGTGTACCTTTATTCCTTTCTTTTTAGCTTCTTCAAGACCAAGTAGAAGAGCTTCGTACTCAGCAGTATTATTGGTATTACCAAACTCCAACTTGAAAGAGTGAGGAAAAATATCTCCTTGAGGTGATATCAGTACAACTTCTACTCCAGAGCCAACTGAAGCACAACTACCATCAAAATCCAAAGACCACAAAGAATCTGGCTCTTCACTGTCAACCACTTCTGATTTTACTTCATATGACATCATATAATTTCCAAATTCATATTCATGGTACACAATCTGGGATTCGGGGTCTTCGGATGGAAAGACAGTGTATTTGGATTTTCCTTTAGGTTTTAAGACAATATTTTGGTTACCAATAGGGATTTTCGCTTGTTACCAATCCAGTTTGATCTCACCCCAAGGTCTCTACAAAAGGTTCTGCTAAGCAACATTCCATAACTGGAGGGAATATCTGCTACCAAGATGGTTAACTTGAGATTTTTCTAGTATGAGCAGTTAGGGCCACTTGAGCATCTTTTATTTGTCCTATTAGAGGGAATTTCTTAGAATCCATAGAGTAACATCTCCCAAAAGTGGCTGTTAGTGGAAGGTCTAGAGCCTTTTCTATTGAAGCAGGCATTACATTATCGGATGCTCCAGAATCAATGATGCAGTTATTCAATTTAAATCCATGGATAAATAAAGATATATAGAAAGGCTCTGGTTTCTGAGGGACAAAAGGATTTGTATTGACAGAGGACTAGGTAGCCAAGGTGTGTTGGATTTCTTCTGGTAAAACAACATGTGCCGATTCACTAGTTGTAGGACTTGAAGAGGGATGCCTTGACTTCACATAATTAACCATTCTATCGAGTTCTTTGGGATTCTTCCTATGATATTTTTCTGGTGAATTTTGGATTTTTGAGGTTTTACAGAAATTTACAATGTCAAAAGAAGAATTAGGTGAAGAATCTTGAAAAACTTCAGCTTAACATTTGTATTTTTGGAAAAAAAGTTTTTTGGAGAAAAATCCTTACCTTTATCTTTGTCCCAGCATTGAGAAGTTGAAGGAGAGTCATTAGCTTGAGAACTATGATGATTTTTGGTTAGGATCGAATATGTGGGATCGTCAAGAGTTACCAGAATACTGCCTCCTCTTTCCAGGTCTGACTCATATTCCATATAATAATTTTCAGAGTCGCCAGGTAACGAAGGAACTTTTGCATGTTTGGAAGGATCCTCAACTAATTCTTTATTGATATGCATCTACATTGATCTCACCATTTCAGGACAAGTTGAGCCATCATGTTCATCAGCGAGGTGAAAGGTACACATATTTGCTTTTTTAGGAGAAACCTCTACTATTCTTTGTTCATTTTGTGATTCTCCTAGATATATCTGGCTAGGACTTGCTTGATTAGGGTTTCCTCTAGGAATATCTTTATATAATGAGGGGTAATTCATATTTCCCTTGGGAAATTGCCTCTTCATAGTGATTACATCATTCATCAATCTTTGTAACAGGGGATCAGAAGAAGTAGTACTCTAAGAACTTGGCTGCTCGACATCCTTCCTCCACTTGCTAGCCATGATTAAATCTTCTTCCAATTTGACAGCCATGGTTTGAGTGGCATCTAAATGAGCTACTCTTGCTCATCTTAAATGGAAACCAATGTCTAGTGGCATAAAGTTCAAAAATAAATCTTTTGTATTTTTAGCAGTTGGTCTTTTTGGGGTAGGGATCCTATGAATGATCTTATTGAACTTTGCCACAAACTGCCTCTTGGGCTCATGTATTTCTTTATTTAACCGAGTCAAATAGGAAAGAAGATCATGTTCATCAGATATAATTTTAAAGCGTGCTTCAAAAGAAGATTTCATATTAGCCCAATCAGTAATTTGACCATTAGACTTCTCAGAGGCGTATAAGGTTTGTATGGAGTTCAACAACCACTTTCATGGCTAGTTTGCAGATTATACCTTACAAAGTAGGTTACAGTTTAGGGTAGGAAAATTGTGTGTACCCAAGGGATCCATAAGGGAAAATATGATATAGGAAAGATACAATGGAAGTCTTAGTGGCCATTTTAGTCTCAATAAGACTCTTGAATTGGTCCAGAGATTCTATTACTGGCGCAAGATGAAGAGAGATATGAGAAGGTATGTGGAGCAATGTTTGGTGTGTCAGAAAGGAAAAGGTATGGCTTCTAATGCTGGTGTATATCAACCACTTTCCATTCCAAATAGAACATAGTAGTGTATTAGTATGGATTTTATAGTGGAAATACCAAGGAAAAGTAATGGAATGGATAATGTTTTTGTCGTTGTTGATAGGTTTAGTAAGATGATCCACTTTATTCCATGCAAGACAACACATGATGTAAGATAAATAGCCCAATTTTTCTTCAGGGAAGTTGTGAGAATCCATGGCTTACCCCTTAGAATAGTCTCAGACAGAGATGTCAAATTCATGGGGAATATTTGGAAAAGATTATGGAAAAGAGAGGGGACCAATCTTTCTTTTGGGTCAACTTACCACCCCTAGATAGATGGTAAAATAGAGGTTATAAATAGAGTGTTGGGAAACCTTCTAAGATGCCTAACCAAGGAATATGGTCAAGTGTGGGATCAAGTCCTATCACAAGAAGAATATTCTTACAATGAAAATATGAATAAAACCACATGTAAAAGTCCCTTTGCAATAGTGTATGGTATGCACCCTGGAGGGGTTTGTAAATTGAGAAACTTGGGAAGCATGGAAGGAAAGAGTGGGCATGCTGAAGACTTCACTCAATCTAAGAAATAAGTACATGACCAAGTGAAACATACTTTAAAAGAGGAAACATAGAAGTTCAAGACCAAAGTGGACGCAAGGAAAAAGGATTTGCAATTTCTAGTTGGGGATCTTGTAATGGTACACTTGAACGAGGCAAGGTTATAGAAAGGTATACCATGTAAGCTATGGATGAAGAGGATAGGTCCATGTAAGATACTAAAAAAGTATGGGGAAAATGCATATAAGATTGATCTACCTCCAGAATTGTCCATTTCAATAGGCTTCAATGTTCAGGATTTGGTAGCATACAAAGGACCACTACCAGTAGAGCCAGAGATTTCCAATGAATTGGAATAGATCACCAAAGAGGTGCCCTTACCAACTACCCCCAAACCAAAAGAAGAAAGAGTACTAGATTATAGAATAAAAAATAAGACAAGACATGGCACATATACATAAAATTTGACCAAATGGAAAACTCTTCCAGAAGAAAATGCTACATGGATTGCTAAAGCAGAGTTTAGGAAGTTGGGAATAGAATCTACAATACTCACTCAAGGAGTAACTTGACTTCTTTGTCTAGAGGGAGCATGATGTAGGAGCACCTAGGGTTGAAGCCCTAATTTTGTTGTGTCAGATCATTTAATATTTTTTAAGTGTGTTTAGGGAAGTTTAGGATCATTTTGGAATTTTTTAGAAGGTGTATTAGGTTGTGTGTGACTTTGATCATAATGACCTTTACAAGGTCTTGATGAGAAAAATGGGTCAATTTATGAGTTTGGCAGTCAAAGTCCTTAGGTGGACATTTTTGTAGTGTTTTAGGTCCTAGGAAATTATATGGGACCTTTTGGTGTCCAACCATGAGGTTAGAATGAACAAAGAGCAAAAATTATAAAAAAGTGCAAAAGTTGCTTGAGCAACTTTACAACTTTTAAATGTTGCTCGACAACATTTTGCAAGAAGTTGTAAAAATAACCAAGAGATAGTTATGGGTCAGTTCAGATAGTTTTTTTGGATCACCCAGATATATTTAAGGGTCTTGGACACTATGTAAGGAGGTTGGTTAGCATTTTGCAAAATTTGGACAAGTAATTAAAGGAACGGTAACTGTATTTTCTTATTTTGAATCCAAGATCTGATCAATGAATTGAATTAAGTTCTATTTCATTGTATTTAGGTTCTAATAGTTGTTTTCATGATTTGTGTAGCAGTTATTATCTTTTAGTTTCCATTTTGTAGTTGAATGTAAATTTTCTTCTTGTTCTCGGTTCTCTGGACTAGACAGGACAATAAATAGTAAAATGACTCCATAGCCATTTTCCACCATGGTGAGTCTTTGTGCCTTGGAGATATGGTAGAGGGGTCATTTTACTATATTTTTTTAGGTTATGAGGTTATAATGATGAATATTGAGCTCTTTCCATAGGCGAGCTTGGTTATAGCCTGACTAGGGTCAATTGAGGAACAATGTGATTCATTTGCAGGATTGGATTGGTAGAAGTGATCCAGTGCATGGAGGATGGGATTAGTAAGAGGACATGCCTTTGTGAGAATTGGTGATGGCCGATGAATTCATTTCATCTGGTTTTGAGAGGAGTTGCTACAAACAGACTTAATAACCCTATTTTTAAGGACTTGATCCCTAAGGGATTTGAAGGATAGTATGAAAGACTTGAGAAATCCAAACCCCAAAAATATTTAGTATCTCTGAAAAGGGTATTTGGAACCAAGATTGGTTTTGGGTCTCTTTGAGAAAATTGGAAGTTAATGCAAAAAAGTATCCTGGTTAGTGCTATAAGAACCACTAGGCCTACTCCTTGAAACAAGGAACTTTATGAATGTGTTGATAAGATATGGCTCTCAATCTGTAAGATTGAACTTTTTAGACATAAAGAAGTGTGGAAACAACCTGGTAAATGCTTGTTTGTGAGGTCATTGAGTAGATCTGATGGAATCTACCCTTGTAGATTCAGTGAGGACTGAAATTTAATTGATAGTGGGATTCTTTGAGAGTGAAGGTGTATGAACTAAGTTTTCTGCCTTTCTTTTAGGGTAGAAGGGAAAAATCCTAATAAGTCCAGAGTAGAGGCCTAGGAGAGTGTCAAGTTGAATTAGTGAAGAATATCCCTATCAGATTGGTATCAGAGCCCTGAACGATTTGGGCTAGGAAGGTTTATGAGTGACCTTGAATTAGTGGGTGAGTCAACCATGGTGATGAATGTAGAGTTAGAAAGGAAGATGGATGAACGTGAGGAGGAGAATAGACTCTTGAGGGAAGAAATTGCAAAGATGGAAATAAATATTGATGAAGTACAAGCTAGGAGTACAAAAGTAAGTGAGAAAGTGAAAGAAAAATAAGAGAAAGGATAGTTAGTTGCAGTAGAGGATGAGGTTCTAGAACCTATTCCAGTTCTTAAAGAAGAGCCATTCCTTAGGGCTTTGAAAGCCATGAGTGGAAAATCATTAGAAGGAGTACCCTTGTTTAGTGGAAAGATGGAGCCAGAGATGGTAATGGATTGGATAGAGGGTTTAGAAAACCACTTTGAATGCAAAAATGTGATAGAGGCCCAAAAGATAAAAGTGGCCAAGACCAGGTTATGGGGAACAACACTCACTTAGTGGAAATTTGTTCAGGATGAAAGATTGAAGGAAGGAAAGAACCAAATCTTGACATGGAAGGGTATGGTTGCAAAGATAAGGGATACCTACATTCCATAGGAATATGAGATATAGTTACAAAAGAAAAGGTAGATTCTAAGAAAAAAAGATTCAGAGGTGAGTGCCTATAAAGAAGAGTTTTTTAAAACTATGTTTAAGGTCTAAAGTGACAAAGGATGAAAGTGTCAAAGTGGCACATTACTTTAATAGGTTAAAATGGAGTATTCAATAATAAATAAGTCTTTTGATACCTACCACTGTACAAAAGTGTTATCAACTAGCTCTTAAGGTTGAGGAGAGGAGAAAGAAGAAGTATGAAGTAAATAGCAGAGGTAGAGGAAGAGGTAGAGACTTTAGAGGCCACAGAGGTAGCTATGGTGGTAGGAGTAATGATTCAAGACCCCAAGAGGAAACAAAACTGACAGAGAAGAGCCATGAAACAAGTAGTGTAGAAGTATCTATGGACGAGGTAGAGGTCCTAACAATGGTGGTAGAGGAAGATTTGGTGGAGGAACCAATAGAGGTTCATTTGCAAACATGAAATACTATAATTGCGACCAGTTTGGGAACCATGTCTATAGATGTCTGATAAAGCTACATCATCTCAATCAGAGAGAAGGGTGAGCTATGTGCAAGAAGACACCAGTAGTGTCAAGTCTCCTAAAGTTAATTTATATTCAGAGAGTGGAGAGAATTTGATGATCAAAAGAGTTCTCATTAAAGAGGCAGTTAGGGAGGAACCTAGACAAAAGAGATCACTCTTTAAGGTTAAATGTAAAATCCTTGGAAAAGTATGTAGGGTGATCATATACTCAAGGTCAACAGACAATATAATCTCAGAGGAGGCAGTGAATAAAATTGGGGTAACCAAGATCCCTCATGATGACCATCCTTATAGGGTGACATGGTTGAACAAAGGAAAACATGTCCTAGTGAATGAACAAGCCTAGATTGACTTTGCAATTGGCGGCTATAGTGATAAAATACTTTGTGATATACTTCCCATGGATCCTTTCCATCTTCTATTGGGAAAACCATGGTAGTTTGATACGAAAGCCATGCATGATGGAGAAAAGAATACTTATTCTTTTCAAAAGGATGAAGTGACATATAAAATCAAGTCAATGATGAAGGAAGAAGTAGTAAAGAATAGTCCCAATGTGTTGGTGGTAGGAGGAAATGAGTTTGTGCAAGTTCTTAAGAAAGAAGAAGAAGAGTTTTATGCACTCATGATGAAGCCTAAAGGGGAAATTCAAAAGAACAAACACATTTTCCCAAGGAGATACAAGACCTTCTAGAATAGTTTAAGGATAAAGTAAGTGATGGTTCACCAACAGTCCTTCCACCATAGAGATACATAAGTCACCAAATTGAATTCATACCAGGTGCCTCTTTTCCCCAATAAAGTAGCCTATAAAATGACTCCTGATCAAAACAAGGAGATAGATAGACAAGTACAAGAGCTATTGGTTCAAGGGCTTATAAAGAAGGGTATAATTCCCTGTGCAATACCATTGGTTTTGGCATCAAAGAAAGGATGAAAATGGAGGCTTTGCACAGACTCTTGAGCCATAAAAATAATCACCATAAGATATAGGTTTCCAATCCCTAGGATTGAGGACCTAATAGATTGCCTTGGTGGGGCTAAATACTTCACAAAGTTGGAATTAAAGAGTGGATACCATCAAATAAGGATAAAGGAAGGAGATGCATGGAAAAAAACCTTGAAGACTACAAAAGAACTTTATGAATGGCTTGTAATGCCATTTGGGCTTAGTAATGCCCAGGTAGCACATTCACGAGGCTAATTAATGAAGTGCTAAAGGACTACATAGGGGTGTTTGTAGTGGTGTACCTTGATGACATCCTCATTTTAAGTAGGACCAAGGAGGAGCACCTTGAACATTTGTAGATTGTATTGAGGAGGTTACAAGAGGAGCAATTGATAATCAACTTGGAAAAGTGTGAGTTCCTGAATCATGAATTGGTGTACCTTGGGTTTGTGGTCTCACAAGGGTCATTAAAGATGGATCCTAGAAAGGTAGAGACAATACTCAACTGGCCTACCCCAACAAGTGGTACTGAGGTAAGAAGATTTCATGGGCTTGCCCAATGTAATAGGAAATTTATTAGAAATTTTAGTGTCATTTGTGTTCTAGTGTTAGATACTATCAAGGGTGGGTATAAGACTATAGGTGGATTGAGGAAGCCAATAGGGGTTTTGAGATGTTGAAGACAAAGGTAGTCACCCAATCCATTCTAATGTTACCAACTTTTGAGAAATTATTTACATTGGAGTGTGATGTTAGTAGCATAGCAGTAGGGGTTGTTTTGACCCAAGATGGTAGACGAGTGGCTTTTTATATAGACAACCTACTACTCCATATCCTAAAGGATCTCTGGACCTAAAACAACATAGTGCTCTAAACAATCCCAACTCAAAGGTGTATGAGATGGTCCACCATACAAGTCCTGAAAATGAGGAATGCCAATAGAACTATGGTAGCCATTATTATATGCAAACTCTTCAAGGTACAAGTAGTTCTCTTAGTGTGTCTGTTGATACATGACATACATATGAAGCATATATGTATACAAACCATATCTTGCAAAACCTGATGTTAACCCCCACTAGTACATTTGACCTTATTTTTTGACCAAACAATGCGACAAACAAATAAAAAGCTTTTGTTTCATTGGATTATAGAAGGAAAGCTTTGATTTTTTTTTAATCCATACCCATGTTGGTCAAAATTTTGACCAACACGGGCATAAATTAAAAAAAAAAGGTTTCACATTTCATTATTCCATGCACGACAAATTTGATCAAGGGCAAAGTGGGAAGGAGGAAGCACTATTTGGGGAAGCACTGTTTGGAATACACTATTTGGGGAAGCATTGTTTGGAATACACTATTTGGGGAAGCACAACAAATTTGATCAAGGGCGAAGCGCGAAGGAGGAAGCACTATTTGGGGAAGCACTGTTTGGAATACACTATTTGCAGAAGCACGATGAATTTGATCAAGGGCAAAGTGCGAAGGAGGAAGTACTATTTGGGGAAGCACTGTTTAGAATACAAAAGATTCATAGTTTGGAGTATGTTCCTTTTGTCTTCTCTTTTTCTACTTGTGGCACTGTCATTCTTGTGATGAACAGATAGCTTATTAACCCTGCAAATTCATTTATACATCTTCATTGTGAAATTATTTTTGATGCATCCTCGGTATTTTTCATTCATTTAAATAGTTTATGTGTTTCATTATATTAGTCTGCCACAAACTGCTAGATGAATTAACATCCACTGCCAGTCCATTGATGCACAATGTCCTCCCGAATTCATTTAATCTATTTCAACCTAGTTTATATTTTCACCATTGGATTGTCCATGCCGTTGGATGAAAATAAAATTAGGGAAATATGCTTTAATTTATCCAACACTCAGAGCTGTGGAGGTTTCCGAACAGCTTCAAGTTTGATGCCCCAGGCTAATCGAGTTTAGCATGTTTAGCCAGTGGGAGAAAGAAGGAACAAAAATCTACAGTAGGTGGTGGATAGAGGTCAAGGAGTCGACCATGCCAAGACATTAGAAGGCAACAAAAACTTTCCCAATCATCTGTGACTATTCCAAACACCTAACTTCAAACTAATCCATTAAACTCGAATCTAGCTTGATCACCTAGGGTTTGTGTTGAACTAGTTTGAAGTTGTCGGGATTGAATCAGTCACTCACTGTTTGGACTGTGAAGTGGTGATTGTAGAAGATTGAGAAAAAAACATAAAAGATAAGTGGGGATTATTATCAGAGTATTCTATGTTAATTAGTTGCAATAGGGAATAACAGAGTTTCTTAGAAGGCAATTGGTGGATAGGATAGTTCCCTGAATTTGGAGGTATTCGAAGACTAAGGAATTTGTCAGAATTAGTTGAAACCATTGTTCACAGTTTAAAGTGACATTCTCAATCGATTGTGTAGTAGATTGGGCCTATTAAGCTTTAGTTGCCACCACTCTAGATCAGGATAATTGGTGGATAGGGTAGTTCTATGATTTAATCTTATTTCATACTGCATCAAAATAATTGATCACTCCACCAAGATTATCATTGAGTGGTCTCATAAAAAGCTAAAGTAATATTTATCCATATGGAAGTAACCAACATAAATAATGATAATAATTAAGGAATAAAATTGAAGTTAATAGATATCACAGATATACAAGATAAATTTAGGAGAGATATTTTCCATCAATCAAAAAAATGATCTAATACATCAAAATATTTTGCAA